>JASDQU011027286.1:0-10799 GCA_032191745.1 Picea mariana | reverse complement strand
CGGAGACAGACTCCCCTTCTCTTCTCTTCAAAGACCCAAACTCTGTCATTTCATACATGAAGTCTTTTTTATCTCCCCATTGCCTTAAAAAGGCACTATCCAAAGATTTGATCCCATCAATAGATACAGGAGGCAGGGCCTTGAACCATTTTCTAGCCTCGCCTTGAAGGCTATGGACAAAAATCATCATCCATACGTCTGCGTGCATGATAACATTATCATTTGTAAATTGTAAAAGGCTTCTAGGTGTTCTTTTGCAGTTATGTCCCCCTCGCCTATAAACTTGGGTAGCTTCTTGAGGTAACCATCTGCTGGGAGGGCATTGAGAGGTTGAGGTAACACAAGGGGAGCATATCTAGCGGCTATAATAGCCTCCATTCTGGTCATAGGGGGATTTGCTCCTACCATAGGGATATTTTATGGAGGAGAAATCGGAGGAGAAGGAGCTCGCAAAGAGGATACTGGGGATGAGCTTCTAAGGGGAGTGGGAAACAATAGGGGATTTAGGGAGAAGGCTAGCAAGCTTGAGCCGACAAATGCTTCTCTTTGTGTAGAAGCAACAAAAGTCATGAGAGGAGGAGCGGTAGAGTTAGGAGTGGGGAAATCTTCTGTGGTTCTGGGTCTATGCCAAGGTACAACTTTAGGGGAGAGGGGAGTGACAAGGATTTCTCCCTCCAATCCCAAACCAAGGGGGGAAACCTCAACAGGAACACTCCCAAAATTCAGGAAATGAGAAACTTCAGAAAACGGTCTGCTAAGAACTTGGGGAGGAGAAAATGGAGTTCCTACAGAAGGAGATGGTGGATTACTTGGTTCGGCAGTGACAACTTCTCCTTCAGAGGACTTTCCTTTTTCGAGAACCACCTCCGGATCAGTTTCAAGTGCAGCTAGAGGTAGTTGTGGGTGGGACCGTGTGTGCCTGCCTCTGAAAGCCACAATTGACATGGCAGGTTTTCCACAGTGGATTCGTCACAATGGAGGTGCCAGGTGCACAGTAGCAATCTTCGAAGGCTATGATACCTGATGCACCCTCAAAATCAGAGGCTCAGTGTCATTCAATCTCGGGGGAAATTTTCAACTTCATCCCTGGCAGTGGCGCCAGAAATGTTGGCGACGGAAGTCACTCCTGGATTGCAGCAGGACAAGAGCCTGACACCCATCAGTTTATGTCACGATTTGTGTATAAAAGGGGTGATCGAATGGAAGTAAACTCAAAATGATATTGTTTCAACTCCAAATCTAGGCCAGGCATGCATAGGTGAGTGAGGTGTTAGACAAACTTCAGACAGTGAATTGTAGTAAGGGTGAGTAGGGGGAATACTTGTATCATAGAGATGCAAATTTCTATCGTAAACATCGGGTTTCTAACAGACTATAGGAGAGGGCGTCTAAATGAAAGATCTTCTTACATTCAAACACAAAAAACTAGAGAATACAATAATGTCACAATAAATCCTTTATCATAACATAATTGCCATAATTCATGTGAATCCGTCAATCATGAACTCCCTTAGCATGAGATGAACACTAGATGGGGTGAGAAGACTATCTGTCATTAAACAAGAAATCTTACATACATATGCATAACCAGAGAACTAGAGTGTATGTTAAAACTTTACAATCGGGAGCTTCACTCTACCATCAATACCTTGAAAAATACCAAAACTAAGTATATATACTCCTAAACATTTGCCCAACAGATACCTACTAGTCTTTCGGGATGAGGAGTCTCTTCAATCAAATTTGATTTGCATTCTTCTGTCATATGCCACCTTAATTCTGTATGGCTCGTGCCAGGGGGGTAGCTGAGCCCTTAAATGCTGAATTAGCATGCACAGGATTCCCTGGTGACTAGAGGACTCGGTGTGGCTTCCATGGAAAGAATTAGTACAGAGGACCATCTCAGGTAGACTTTCAGCTGGGACATCCATACCTTTCCATTAATGTGTGAGGCGAGGTTTCAACCACCCTCTCTCTTCTTCATTTGTTCCAGGTAGGTATCGGGATTTAGATCACGTCGAATCGACATCTAGAGAACACAGTGCCCCCCTTCTAAAACTCAACTTGGCGCTTTTGGCCCCTTTTGTATAGCCCTTTCTACTCCCTCAAGTGACCACGGGCCGTGACCCTACGCCTATCTTCTAGAGTGATTTCGGCATTTTGGGGTTCGTGGATAGGAAGGAGTAGGTCTTTCCTCTTCAAAATCGCGATGGGCGAAATGCCGGGAGGGCCTAACGATCACCACGCGTCCCTCCGAGACGAATGGCTCAGATCTCTCTCGGTGCTTTGGGACCCGTCTCGCTAAATGATAAACATTAGTGCCCCTCCTTCAGGCCTACTCCTTTACGACCAGGCACCAAAACCATGGGCCCGATTCTGGGCGCTTTCGACGCTTCAGGATTGGAGGTTTCGAGATGTGCAATGTCGAGGAGTGATTACCCCTCGAACTCCCGAATGTTGACATTACACGGATGTGCACCGTGTGTCCTCAAGATGAATGGTCGAGGTAGAATTCATTATTTAAAAGGTGACCGCCTTCATTCCCAAGCTCGCTTAACGTGACCTGGCGCTAGGACCGTGGGCTCGGCTCCAAAGGTGCCCTCGGCATTTCTCCGATCAACAATTTCAGATGCAATGAATGAGAGGTCCCTTGTCCCCTTAAACACTGATCCCCACAATGATGACTGGCTGCCACATGTCTTAACTGGATCAGATGACCCAGATCTGTCTTGAACTATGGGGCTACCAAGTTTCCCAAGATTTAGCACAAAAGGTAGCACCCATAGTTCAAGACAGATCTGGGTNGCCACATGTCTTAACTGGATCAGATGACCCAGATCTGTCTTGAACTATGGGTGCTACCTTTTGTGCTAAATCTTGGGAAACTTGGTAGCCCCGAAATCTCGATGACCGTTGATCAGCCTTATAGGTGGATCTCGGCTGCTGACAACAAAACTTTGCCTGCTCGCTTGACCTGTAACCCAAAAAGAGATTCTCCCGCTTTGCACTTGGGCGCTTCCCGCGCAACCTGCAGACCTGGGTACTTTTGTTTAAAAGACAAAAATTGTTGCTAACAACGGGGTTCAACGATAACATACCTCTTGTCAACATGATCCCCGAAATCCCAAAACGCGAAGTCCTAACTCATAATTTGTGTTTAAATTGAATTAACCCTGTTTTGGAAGTTAGTCTTTAATCCTGATTAATTAATTCACTAATACGAAAATTTAAGGCTTAATTTACTCTCATCATGATTTCGCAATTTCAGGAATCGGGGTTCAACGATAACATACCTCATGTATCCACAATCCCTGAAACCCCGAACGCGAAGTCTAGAACCATAATCAGATTTTAAAATGGACTAAATCTGTTTTAAAAGCACGATTAACGGTAATTAAGCTTCTTAGGCATTTTCTTATTTTCAGTACCATTGAATAAATATTTCGAATTTTGAATCTGGGATTGCCGAAATACGACCTTATTAATAAACAAATAACTGATAAATGTTGCACATATCTCAGAAATATTTTTTTCATTAAATGTAATTGATTACAGGTCAGCTGCGTTAGTGTTTTTGTCATAAAATGAGTTTAAGGAAAATTCAAAATCTGTGTTCCAAAACCTATGCTTGTTCTATCCTTCAAAGGTAATTTACATTCAGCAGAGCTCATACGCTTCTTTTCTGTGACAGGTTTTCCTTCTAACATAAAGCTATGGCGCCAAAGAAAGCACCGAAGAAGAGTGAAGATACAGAGGAGATGCGTAACCCAGAAGGAGATATTATATCCGACACTATGCCACATGCCATCGACTCAATTAAATCCTGGACACAAATCTATGAATTCCTGGATTACGAAATAAAAAATTCTCCTGCTGATTTCGAGAATCACTTTCGGGATATAGCAGAACCGGATCTTCATAACATTGCAGCACGCCCTCGGCTCATGGCATACAACGACATGATCAATTGGGCCTTAGAGAAGGTCGATATCCTGACAAGAAGCATTTTAAACGATCAAGCAGTCGTTGTCGTCTCATTCAGGCCAGAGCATATACTAGTAATGTACAAACTCTCACCAAATCCTAAGCACATTTATAATGCCAAGTTTTTAGCTGAATTTCAAAGGAAGGAGTGTACTGAGGAAGACCGAACTTATCTCGATTTAATTAGAGAATGGTGGAGATGTCCATCGAAATTTAGGGCCGATACCCATGGGGTTTATGCCACAACATCTTTGAACGAGTACATGGTCTATGTAGCCATTATGATGTGTATACTTTTCAGGAAAAAGAATCCTTTCCATTTTCCCACAGAATGGGTGCCCTTTTTAGAAGAAGCATCAGAAGGATACACTTTTAACTCGAGCAAGATTTTGTCTGATAACCTAGCCCAAGAAGTTTCAAATTATAGAGTTGCAAGATTTAAAGGTCAGCTAGTGGCCTTTTACATGTGGGCGTACATTATGGACGCAATCTGCTTTGTGACTCCATTTCCCCTGATGAATTGGAGTTGGAACATAACCTGCCCTGAACCCGTTCACGAGTATCACTCTGTGCTATGGAAAGAAAATGCTAAGAATGTGTTTTACAAAATTTGTCATTTCATAGTAATTCCAATGCATAAAATTTTTTATGGATGTGAACTCCCTTGCATTTCTGAGCTAGTATCAGAAAACCTCAAAGAAATAGCCGACTGATTCATTGATGAAAACTTCTCTTACATTAGGGTTTATGGGTGTTCCATCCCCCCTCATGCGCTTCTAAAATTCCTCCCGGACAGACTGGTATTGAGGGAGGTAGCACACCAAATAGTGAAAGGTGGTATTGGAATAGAGCTAAAGGCATCTCAAAAGAAGTCCTGGCCAATCTTCCCTGTACATATCAGGAAATTTTCATTGCTAAACCTAGGCCATTCTAAAGTGGAAGCCGAAGCACTAAAAGAAGTTAAACTGGTAGATATCAAACACAGAAATCATGACCCTTATCAATTAGTAAACAGACATTTGATGCACTGCAATATGAAATCTTATGAACACGAAAAATCTGTTTATGATGATATATTCAAAGAGGTTAAAACCTATGAGGAGGTATTGAACAGGGTATGAGCCTTAACACTCGACTTACAGACTAGTTTCATGTTCTTCCAAAGTCACAGGTGAAGTTGTTTTCCAAAGGTTTTGTAGGGAGAATCCACGACCCGTCCTCCAGAGAAGGAAGGGCCTCCCCCAGGTTTTGAAACAGAAGCATAGGATAAAGAAAATACAAAGGGAAAAATTAAGGAGATTGAAATGCCTTCACAAGAAACAGAAGTTCCTTAGATAGAAAAATCAAAGGCAAGGAAAGGAAAGGAGTTGGAAACATCCCCATAAATCCCTGAGGATTTTCCTAAAAATGTAGGAGGAACAACATCGATGGAACTTGGAAGTCCCATTACTTCTTTGACTCCATTGCAGTTTACCTATGGAAACCCCCAAGAGGGAGCTCTATACGTTAGTGATCTTGAATCTATTTCTAGGGATGAGATTCCTTCCTCTGATTACTTTTTCAGTAAAAAGAGAAAGGCTATCCTGAAACAGGAAATGCATCCAAGAGGAGACATGATGATAAAAAATCACAAGATCATTGTAGATGGAAAAAAACTTAAGAAGGGGAATTTGCTACAGAAATAGCAAGCACAATGGGGGCCTTAGAATCGACAAATTTATACTCTGTGGGTAATTTGAGAACTATGTTGCAGTAGAAAGATCATATGATAGCACAGCTACAAAATCAATTAAAGGAGACTGAAAGAAGTATCAGTCGGGAGATAAACAAGGGTCTAGAACGAGCCCGATTCAATGACATTCAAGAGATTCAAAAACTGAAAGCAAGCTTAGATGAAGCAAACCTGAAAATACGGGTCAGTCAAGAACATGTCTTACAACAAGAAAAAATGAATAAACAGTTACAAAATAAGATTAATTCCATTCAAAATCAAGTGGTAGATCTTGAAATCTTCCAAGCCCAAGTGTTGGAAATACATACAAAGATAGAAAAAGAGCAACAGGGAGTGTTTTATAAGCTGAAATTTATTCAAAATTACTTTCAGGAAACAAGTAAATCCTTGGAGAGTATTCTCCTAAAAGAGAGAGAAGTGAAAGTAGCCAGAGCAACTTTTCAAAAAGCAGTGGCTCTTTCAACAAAAGAGGAGTTCGGAGAGACTCAAAAGCTATCTATTTCAGAGCATATTAAAGGTGATATAATACTCAAAGTATGGGAGGCAAACCTTGCAAAAAACAAGAAAATAAATAGAGAGGTTAATGACAACTGTCAAGAAATTTTCAACCTTTTAGAGAAAGCTTCATTAAACATTGTAAGAAACATTGTCCAGGGTTGTTAGGAGAAATTAACATTGTTAAGCATAAGTTAAGATTCAAGGAGGATCTGGAAGAAATTCAGGTGTTGATCCCACAAATAAAGGTAATCAATGTCGCTCAAATCGTCAAATGAATAGTGATGCCGAACTTAAAGTTACAAACTATTAAGTTCACAAGAAAGATAATCGAAGACCGTCTGCCTGAAATACAGAGAAATTTCTTCCTATTTGAGGTGAAAGATATTCCAGAAGATCCCAGAGTTTTAGTGCAATTTCTGGGAAAATGTATTCATTGTCTTAAAACAGAGGAAGGAAGTTCATCATCGCAGACATGAAATATTGTTTTGGATATTTTCATCATTTGAAATAATAAAGCAGTTAAAATAGAAATGTAAACGGTTCAACATTGCTCATTCATGTAACCGTAGTATTCAAAAGTTAGTTAATCACCAACGGGAAAAAGGTTTGGTGATCATGTATAAATATAATTTCACAAGACTGAGAAAGGGCTTGGTTTTTTGGGAGCCGATTGTATTAGAAGTTTTCCGATTTACAATGATATAGATAATGCAGAAGAGATTCTGAATTCTGTCACCTTGAAGCTATCTGTTCCTTCACTCTATTTTCAATATCTTTCAACATCTTTCATTCCATGTCTTTCTAATGAATGATCAACTATAGTTTAATTCAAAATTCTACTGTAGTTTGAATTTATTTGATTATCTAATCATTTACAATTTTTCCTTTGTGATTGCTATCAGCAGTTTCAAGACTTGTAGGTCTGTTGGATGGTTATATCTTATACTTCATTAGAAATTTTGTTTTTCTCCCCTTCTTCTGTTATGATATGAGATTCTTTCACGATTAAAGCCTCATATTATCCAACAGCGTTACTTTGTTTTTATTTTGATATTCTCAAATTACTTCAAGTACAGGAAACGACCTTTACTGTTATTATGTTATTATTTTGAGTTCCAAAATTCCTTTTCTATTTCATCCCACAAAACTGAAGCAACAAATTTTAATTTTTTTTTATAATTTAATAAAATTTTACTCCTCATGACTGTCCCAAGTAATAGATAACCTAACATAGAACCTGGCCTATAGGATCAAACTAGCATTGCTTTGAACTTATTTAATACTATCCTACAAACAACAACTACTCGAGTCAAATTAGAACGTTCATGGGCAGTTATTGAGAGAGAAATCAACATCCAAGAACAATGGGAATCTAGACAGAGACAATTAAGAAACCAACTCTGATTTACCCTTCGTAATTGAATCTTACTCCTTAATTCTCTTTATTTTCCGGATGCCTTGACAGTATACTTTAGAGCCTTAAAGTATAAACTCAGGAACAACAGCCGCCGCCTACCAAATGTTGGGGGAAAACATAGTTGTCAATAATTTCCATATTCAGGATGGGTTGTTGTGTCATCTGGCCATATATGTTTTCCATCATGCGAGCGAGTGAATATGATCTTGGAATCCCACTATAGTTGGGTGGTAGGACACTTCGACGTCGAAAAGACAGTGGTGATGCTACAGAAACATTTCTACTAGCCGAAACTTCGACAGGAGGTCATCAAGTATATCAGGTCCTGCACTTCCTGTGTGATTGCCAAACCAACCACTAAGAAACAAGTCCTTTACACCCCTCTTCCTACTCCTGAAAGGCCATGGGAATCCATCTCAATGAACTACATGTCAGGCCTCCCGTCCACCAAGCAAGGAAATGACTGTGTTTTTGTGGTTGTTGATCGCTTTTCTAAGATGTCAATTTTGGTTTCCTGCAAGAAGAACATCACAACAGAGGCCACTGCCAAGCTCTTCTTTGAACGAGTCTGGGTACATTTTGGAATCCCAAAAACCATTGTCCTAGATCGGGACAATCGATTTATCATCACATTTTGGTCGAGCCTCTGGTCACTGTTGGACACCAAGCTCACCAAATCCACAGCCTTCCACCCGTAGACAGATGGCCAAACCAAGGTCGTAAATCAAATGATTGTGCATATCCTCTGCATGTATAATTCACAGCACCCTCGTACATGGGATGAGAGTATTTCCTATGTCCAGCATAGCTACAACTGAGCCCTGCATAGCTCAACCAGCCATAGCCCCTTTCAGGTGGGGTTGGGATTCCAACCATTGGGTCCCATAGATGTTGCACTTCCCCTTGCGGTCACCTCGATCGACTCATCTCCTGCTCCAATTGAAGCTGAAAAAGCCACCCGGTTCATTGAGCGGATCCATCACATCCACCAACAGGTTTAGGATATCTTACAGAAGTCCAATGACAAGTGAAAACAACGCCATGATCAACATTGGGTGCCACATAAGTTTCAGGGGGGCGACAAAGTTTGGTTGCATTTCAAAAAGAACACCTTACAAGACCCCATCGAAAGATTTGCCCACTCTGTTATGGGTCGTACACCATCACCAAGGCCGTGGGAGATAATTCTTTCCAGCTCAACATTCCTCCTTTCCTTGGCCTGCACCCACTGTTCAACGTGGATCTCCTTCGCCCTTATTTCCCACCATTATTGGACACCTCGGAAGTAGCAGAACAACTGAAACCAACTGAGCTCAACCCCGACTACATACAACAAGCATCCAATGATAAGATTGTGGACATACAGATCAAGGGCACTCGACAGCAAAAGATCTAGCTTTATCGAGTTGTCAAAGCAAGGCAGCTCCTGCACCAAGGCAAGTGGCTCACCCGGGGCCAGATTTAGCAGAAATTTACTCATCTGATGGGGGACCTCAACAAAATGGATACCATTGCTTCCTAAGGAGGGAGGATTGATCCAGGTGGATATCAGTGGCCACCCACCTTTTCCAACTGGTTCAAAACAGTTTTCTGGCAATTTTGGCAATTTACTATTTTTAGCAATTTTAACTTTCGGGGCCATTGTGTGGACCTAAATGACGGTTTTTTGTGATTGAAACAAATTAATGATATCCTATGGCATCATTTAGGCCCCAAAATTAATCTCCTCGATGATACCTTTCCAATAGGCTATCATATGCCTAAAACAGAGATCGTATGCAAAAGTTACGACCCCAAAAAGTTAATGTACTAACTTACCCAAACGAGGCCCACGTGACTTTTGGCGCTTCATCTCCCATGGTTAGGTTTTTGGATGTCTATGGTTTTTGGCATTCCTATTTATTGTAAAAAGGCCTTCAGAGCCTCATTGTAATCTTCTTCTTGCGAATGAGCGCAACCGTCACATCTCTTCTCATAGATAAGCCGCCACCATTCCAGCAACCTTATTTCCGCTGCATTTTACAATTTCAGCTTATTTCGTTTTTGAATAGAAAACCAATTTTACTATATCTCTGTTATTTTCTGTTAAGCACTTGTTAATACTCTATATTCATTTCGTTCTGCTCATAAAATTCGGATCAGAGGACAAAAGAATGTGATTGCCAATTTGGGGTTCATGGAGGGAGATGCTTTTATAGGTGGAAGACATCAACCTTTTGGAAGGGCAAATGATAGGAGAAATCAACCTTGAACTAGATTTGTTAGAATAATTAATATACATTCCTCACATAGGGATGATTATGGATATCATAGGGTTAGATATTCCAAAAGCATAAATCCACATAGCCTCCATACACTTAGGATAGCTATAGTCATCACATGAATGGAATGTCATCCTATAATGATGGACATATTCATGATTACATAGGAGTATATGGGTCCAAACACTCGTATTCAAATGTGGGTGATTATATTCCATACCAAGGTTGACATTCTAGGATTTTCTTGGATTAAGATGTCGTGGGCCACAAATTCACATTATGGAATGTCCAAGATAGTCTAAGATCCACAACTAGGTTATGGTGTAGATAGAAAAGCTAGTGGGGTTTATTCAAGTGACTACTTGCCTAGTAGTAATGATGTTGAAGGTGGACCTATCCATATATTTTAAATATAATTGTGGTTGGTGGTTACGAACATCAAAGAGGATTCACATCATACTATTTAAAAAATTTAGTACAAACTAAGATGTAATAAAGAAAAATAGATTTAACTAGAGTGTTGGAATACAATTGTTTAAATTATTGATGATGAGAAAGTATTTTTTAGGACTCTTAAAATGCATGGAAATATCTCAAAAAATAGGAAATGAGCCACTCGAGCTTGATATATATGAATTCAAACATGTAGGTGGAGTAGTGATGACTATGTTTAACATTGGTGAGTTTGTACAATCCTTTTCTTAGATCTCAAAGGTTCAAGGATATATTTCAAGAAGTATATGAACATGATTGGGATGAGAAACTTGAAGAAGATAATATTTGTATGAGTATAGGACAATTGATGACATCATTATTGTTATCTTCAAATGGTAAGACTATTGAAGTTGATGCTAGACACAAAACTATCACAAGGGATTTTTGAGTTTGTGAGAAATGAGGTAAAACT
>JASDQU011027285.1:30672-46838 GCA_032191745.1 Picea mariana | reverse complement strand
AACCCTAGAGGACAATTCGGTGGTGAAAGATTCCACCTATCTTGTCCCAAGCTTTGTCTCGGAGATGCAATACTCTCCCACACCATTCTATTTCCATATCTTCTCAGTTCCAGGAGGATTCTACATCAATTTCATGTGCAGATAGAGAGAGGGCACACCAGTTGAGGGATTCCAGCAAGAGGGGCACACCATCTTTGGAGGGAGATTCGTTGTAGGAGATTGGCAGGGCCGTTGAGGATTCTATCACTTGGGTTTTCATTGCAGGGCCTTGGACATCATATCTAGTGCTTTCTGAGACACTTTTATGGCTCAGATTATTTCTTGAGTAGTGGGGCGAATTGAAGAGAAGGAGGGTGTTTTTGAGATCCAGATCTAGTCCGTTTGGAGGGGTTACACTTCAGATCTGACCCTGAGACTTTACCTAGTGACTTGCAGTGTCCCGATCTATATTTCTGGAGAGTTTCAGAGCATTTGGAGGCCTCCTTAAGCAGGGCCAAATTATCTAGGGTTTCAGTCATCCAGTGGGGCACACCATTCAGTGGGGGATTTCAGATCTACAGAGATTGAGACGGATCTTGGAGAATCAGTTACCTGGGTTGTTCTTACCATCACCCGATCTATTAGTTGGCATATTTATTAGGGTTATTGGACACTTTTGGCAATAGGGATGAATTATCTAGGGTTTCAATCATCCAATGGGGTGCACCATTCAGTGGGGGATTTCAGATCTACAGAGATTGAGAGGGATCTTGGAGATTCGGTCACCTGGGTTGTTCTTACCATCACCCGATCTATTAGTTGGCATATTTATTAGGGTGATTGGACACTTTTGGTAGCAGGGCCAAGTTATTGAGGGTTTCATCCTTCTATTGGAGCGTGGCATTCTTCAGCTAGAGAGTTTGGCATTCAGATCTACTTGTATTGATCTTCCTTTCTCATTCAGCCTTTGGAGGCATCTTTTGTATTAGTGGGAGCATTTTGTAGCAGCTCTTATCTATTGTCTATCTTCTTGGCCATCTGTTGAGCATTCCAGATTGGCATCTTCATTGTAGCAGGTTTCTCTATTTTATGAATAAGGAAGAATTGAGATGTTTTGGCTTGTCTATCTTATTGCATATGGTTGAGGTATGTTCCATCGTTATCTCTTTCTATTATTTGTTGCATACACACATATAAACACATCTAAAAGGTAGATCAGCAAAGTGTTTGACAAAATACGTCACTCATAAAATGTTTTAAAAAGATACCAAAACAGTGATGATACTTGCATAATGGCTTGGGATCATTACAGATATCGTGCACCCTAAATAGAGATCGTATTCCAAAGTTAGGCCCCCAGGAAGTTGATACACCAAACTACCCAGAACGGGGTCCACAAAACTGTTTGATTTTCATCTTCTGGGGTTAGTGTTTTCAATTTTGTTTATGTTAAAAATTCCTTTGGATCCTAATTTTAATAATCATATTATTGCAAATGTGATTATCCATCACATCTCTTCTCAGAGATAAGCTGCCACCATTCTAGCAAGTCTTTCACTCTGTATTTCTAAGTTTTGTATATTTCACTCATTAATAGAAATTGTGTATTGTTGTATCTCTATGTTTATGGTTATATCTCTGATATATCTATACTATATTATTGGATATTTGAAATATCTCTATACATTTATTTATTAAATCTCTTCTCTCAATTTGTGCTAAAAATAATCCGTATTAGTGGTATCAGGGCAGGCTGCTCTTGATTGCTTTTCATTGCATGTCCCTATCGAGGTCTGAGTATGGAAAGTTGAGTCTTTATCTTGTATCTATTGAGTAAAATCACTCTCTCATGCCCAAGAAACCCTCCATGGTGGAAGAAAATAAAAACGATGGAGAAGAATATTATATTAATATATTGCTTGATCAATCTCTCACGCGACAGTGGAACGAAATGAAGGAGAATTGTTCCCACATCCTTCAGCGCCTGTCGATAAAAATAAGTGCGTCTTCATCAAGCGACCACTTTGGAGGTACCTCACCTTTCAAGGTACAAGTTAATTTTGATATTCCCATATTTGAAGGACACATAGATGTGGATTTCCTATAAAAATGGTTAAATCTGCTAGAATGTTATTTCTTTGTTCATAATTTCTCCGATAGGGAAAATATCACCTTCGCACTCCTTAAGGCTCTCCCCCATGTCATACATTGGTGGGAAACTTACTGGGACAAAATTTCCACAGAGGAGTCTGGAATATATGGGGCCAAGCCCACTTGGGATTGTTTTGTGGATGCGGTCAAGGAACAATATTACCCTGTTGGAAACTATGACGACCAATACATCAGATGGGCCACACTGCAGAAAGAGAGGGGCCAAGCAGTGTGAAAGTTCATCAATACCTTCCATACCTTGTGCACCAAGCTGGGTATCAAATACTTCAAGAAACATTTGGTTCTAAAATAATGTGGGGCTCTACATAGATACATCCAAAATGAAATGGATTTTTCGGACATCTCATCACTAGGTGCTTCTTATTGATATGTGTTACACATCAAAATGCCACACTTAAGTATCTCACCCTAAGTGTCGCAAGTATCGTAAAAGTGTCGTATGCACCTAGGTAAGTGTCTCCAAGTGTCATATGATCCTTACTAAGTGTCTCATGCACTTTGATATGTGTTTATATGTGTTTTAACCCCTTGAAACGATCAAAAAACATTTTCCATGATCCTAAAGTCATATTAGAAGAAGAAACCCATCATTTCAAGACACAAAACACACTTTTTACTTGAAAAGTCAACTATTTGGGGGGATTTTTGAAGAATAGAACCCCTTGGCCATGCTTAGGGAGAGATACCCCATAGATAAACGTCCCCTTTACCTTATTTAGGGAGCGTTGATCTAGGATCAACGCTCTTTCTCTAACTATAGGGGAGCGTTGATCTTGGAGATGAGGTTGGTTTGGATTGACTAATATCATATGGCACTATCCTAGGATCAGATCCTAACCTAAAGGAGTCATATCCTAAACTAATCCCCAAATCTACTCATGGTGGTTGAGCCTCCCATGCCTATAAAAAGAGGCCATTCCAAGGTGAAAAAAAAGATCTTTCAGATATCAAACTTATGATCTTGGTAGAATCGTGCAAGGGTTGGATTAGGAGATCTTGGAGGATTGATGCATCATCATCCATGTTTGCAAGTGTCTTTTAAAGTTCTCATCAATATATATTTGGCCTATTCCCTTCTATTTTGTGCATTATCGCATGTACTTGTCTATTGTTCTTTTGATCTTTGTAGATGGATTTGTTTAATCTAATCTTGTAGAGTAGGAGTTCTTGGTTTCTCTTTGTTGTCCATTGCATTACAGGTGTCAAGTTTTGCTAATGAGTTTGGATATCAAACTCAGATTGGAAGCAACAAGGAAAAACTTTGAAACAAGGTGCATCACATTTTTCTCCCTCTCTCTCTTTTTGATTATTTAAACTGAATTCAAAGGGATGTTAGTGTCCATTTGTTTTTTTCTATATTGGTATTAGGGGTCTAGAATCCAAGAGGATATTCACCTGTCCACAAGGGAATTTTCCTATAACAGAAATTGGTGACTCCACTGGGGAAGGAAATTGGCATCGTCTAAACCTTTTCCTTGCTTGATATTTTTTTATTGATTGTTTCTGAGCCTTCTCTGTTCCCTCTATTTCATTAAGAAATCGCCATAGCTACCAAACCAGTCTCTATTGAATTTTCAATTTTTTACACATATTTTCAAGCATCTACAGGACTAGCACTCCCCTGGAGTGGCTACCAGGGCATTGTTTGTTTGATCAATGCTCCTTATTGGTCTCTTATGGAGCACTATAGCGCTCTTTCTCTTTGTTTTAGGGAGAACTTCTCTCTAGTTTTTGGTAGATCTAGGGAATTTTGCCCTGTTTTTCTCAACCCTTTGTTGAAGGTATTCTACCTAGAGTCTGTACTTTGGCTCGTGACTTTGTTTGGGTTGAGGATTTGGTTCTTATCACTCTTTTTGATGTCTTGTTTGAGCTTGCAACCTTTTCCAAATTATGATATTGATTCACCTTGTTTTTCTTGGTTTGGTTTGAGTCTTGCAAAGTTTGTGGTTATCTAACTGATTGAAAAGGTCTGCAAAGGTTTGTTGGTCTTAAGTTACTTTTTAAATATTTCCTCTTTGAACAATTTGAGACTTTATGTTTACCACAACCTAGCTTGGATTGTTCTTTCTTGTTTCTTGTTTTTTCAAGACATTTGAGTGATTTCTCTTTCTCCTTGTCATTTTTTGGATTCTTCTCTGAACTTTCTTGTATTCCTTGAATTCTTGTTGATTTTTGAGTCCTTGATTGAGTGAGTTATCATAATTTCTTCTTTCAATTCTCGTTATCATGTGAGTGCATTCTTTGTTTGAAATCTTTTTTTCTTCATTTCTTTCGTATCTGCATTCCACTCTTTCATTTTGATTGAAATTAATGAAGCATTAAAATATTTTCATTTTCTTTCTTTTAAAATCAAACAAAGAAGATATTTTCATTATTTATTTTGGGTAGTGTAGTAGATTGAATTTAGGAATTGGTTGTTTTTGTTGACTAAAATTGAACCTCTTCTTCATCCCGTATGTAGGGTTCATTGAAGAAAAATATTTGCATCTCATTATTTTGCATTCTTTTGGAGTCGACTCTAAAACATCATAAGTTTCACTTTTACACCCTTGAGTAAACAACAACCCTAAAATGAAGAGTTTATAAAATTGATTAGACACTTTTATATTATCTGATAGTGAACCTACATTAGCTTAAAGTGTAGGGATTTGTAATAGGTTGTGAGGATAACTTTTCCAATCCATCAGACAAACATATAATATTATGCTAGGAAGCAGTAAATCCAATTGTTCGTATAATCATAGTCGGGATCCCCCTCTAACACAAGGGTTAAACACGAGGTCATGTGTGGGAGAGAAGCAGATATTTACCCTCTAAAACTTAACCCACATAGCAGAAAGATCGTATATTGGGGGGTTTCCTGAGAAACGATTAGTTTCATTTGGTCTCGGAGCTTCATGAATTTTGAATTCGTTCAGGGTCCTATGGATTTTTCTAGTCCACTTGTCTTCAGTTCTCTTAAATAATTTAGGACTTGCTATCCTTCCCATACATTCCTTCCTGACTGTTGGCTGTAATTGCTTGGAGGCTGACTACCAGTTGGTAACCGTAGTGTCCTATATATGTAGGCTTGATACACAAGGTGACATTGAAAGGGAGTCTTTTGTTGTACTTGGGTCAGATGTTGGTCAAACTCACTCAGGCTCCTTGGAGGGTACACCCACGAGTAAAACCATGTGGGAACTTGCACTAAGGTGTAAGTCTTTTAAGAAGGTCACCAACATAACTGATCCACCCACTTTATCCCATCCCATTCCTTTATTGATCTCGCAATGTTGGATTTCATCACTAACTAGTGGTTTCATTGGGGGAAGGTTTGTTTGACTGTTTGCCTCTTATATTCGTAGCATGTTCTATTTGTTTTTCTTAGTGGACCTTAGGTCGAGTCAATGTCAATGGAGTCAATTCCTAGGAGTACCAATGAAGGAACCTTTTTTCCCAAGGAACCTTTTGATTTTCCTTCTTTTGGAAACATTGGTCCTCCATGCATTGCCACACTGAGTCTTCCGAGACTCACCATTGGATTGTTGTTTTGGTTGTTCCCCACTCCAGTGATATTGAATCTTCCCAGTGATTCAGATACACCTAATGCTTTAGATGTAAGCACACCACACACACATCAACCTCATGTCGACCTTTCTCCTTCTTCACCCATCAAGTCTCCTCCCCTTTCTCCTTCTTTTCCTAGTTAAATATCTAAAGTGAGTAGCCAGGTTGATAAGGAGAAGAAGAAATAGAAAGAGAATAAGAAGAAGAAATAGAAAGAGAAGAAGAAGAAAAACCAGAAAGGGACCAAGCCTCCAATCACATCAGGTCATGTTGGATCCAAGCAACCAGCTACTGTCAATTGTATTGAGAGTGTTGATAAATTCTACAAGTCTAAAATGAAGAATCCAAAACCCAAATTCCCTTGCAGTATTTGTAAGAGTGACCACTTTCTGAGGGATTTCCATGGTCTCCACAAGGTCTTAGAAATGTGGTATTCCATGTCATCAGCCCCTACTGGACATGATGGTGACACCCTGCCAACTAGGGACATTAAGGTTGGTAAGAAGAAGAGAACTGTCAAACTTCCCTGCACGTTATGTGAGGGTGATCATCATTCTTACCTTTTCCCTTGTATGGGTGAGGCTTATTATATTTTGGAAAAGATTCAACTTTCAACTGGTTATCCTAAGATATCTCCCAACCCATCGCTAGTTGATGGATTGGTTAATTGGGTTCCATCCCTAGTCAGTTTGGGTGTTCAGGTGGTCGATCTAGTTCCACCATCAGTCAATCCCATTCCTCCCTTGAAGAGTGCAACCAAAGTGGTCAATCCAATACCACCATCGGTCAATCCCATGCCTCCCTTGAAGAGTGCAACCAAAGTGGTCGATTCGATTTCTCCATCGGTCAATCCCACTCCTCCTTTAAAGAGTGCAACCAAAGTGGTCGATCTGGTTTTGTCATCGGTCGATCCCCCTCCTCATTCAAAGAGTGAGGATGTCTGATGCAGGGGCATCGCTCCCAAGCTAGCCATGTGCCAGCCATCCAACCCACTCAGCGCATTCAAAGCACGCATTCAAGGAAGAGAGGCGCCAACCCTCTCACATTTTGAATTTGAATCAAAAGAATTTAATGTATGTAAGTTTGTGGAGCCATAGAGCCATTCCTTTGAGCAGGTGTTAGGTAGAAGTGGCCTTTAATGGTTGTAAGTATGAGATCTAGATCCGATCTGGACTAGACAACCATTAATTGTAAATTCAATGTAATTGAATAGAGTAGGTAGCTTGGAGGGAAGAGATCGAAGATCCCCCTCATGTAAAAGATCTTGGATCTTATTTTGAATTAGTGCAAGGTAGCAAGAGTTAGAGAAGAGAGCAGAGAGGAGGAGCCGAGACTCTGTCAAAGTTTGAGCTTAGGAACACCTTGTAAAGGAGGCATTTGATATTAATACAAACCAAAGCTTTTTTCCCTTCCTATTGTCTGTGTTGTGTGAATGTCTATGTGTGTTCCATTTATGCTATGAATGTATGTTGTAGATGTGCATTTACAGGGACAGATAGGTTCTTCTATATGTAGAGTTATTTGATTTCAGGTTGGATTTCTTTGAGGCTTCATGCCAAGAGGGTGTGACAGAACACTGCGGGTTCTGATAGTCAGTGCTTAGAGAGCACTTCCAATTCTGCGGAATTTGGACAAGGAAGTGCTAGGAGGGCACACCAACTTAAATCATTGACTTAGAGGAATACATCAAGCTTGTTTAATATCTTGGAGGTGAGATTGTGCAGAGGAGGACATATTAGAAGATAGAATCTCTGAGGATTTCTATAGAGCTCTACCAAGAGGGCATTGAGCAGGTGCATAGAGTGCACAGAGGAACTCTGTTGAGTTCAGAAGGAAGATAGAACTACTGAGGGTTCTATAGAGCTCTTCCAGGAGGGCATTGAGCACAGGCATAGAGTGCTAAGGAGGAACTCTACTTTGAGTTCATAGAGAAACAGAATCACTGAGGATTCTGGACACTCTGCCAGGAGGGCATTGAGTAGGTGCCAGAGCACACAGAGAGAACTCTTTGAGTTCAGAGACAGAGAATATTCTAAGGAGGGATCTTTACAGGGTTTCTGAACACCCTACAGGCTCAACAAGGAGTTCTTGAGAAGAAAGTTTCCAGAGGGCACTTCCATCCCTTCAAGGAGAGAAAGGGACAGAGACCCTTTGAGGTCGGAGCCACAGAGAAGCTCAGGACAGATAGCACTATTGTGTGCAGAGACCCTGCAAGGAGTGTAGAGGCTGAGAAGACCCTTTGAAGGGTTCAATTTTGAGGAAGCTCAGGAGGGATAACATCCTTAGAATGCAAGCAGGAGACAAGGTTGCAGGCTTTGCAAAGCTAAGACAAAGGCCGAGGCCTTAGATACGTTGAAAATTTTCTAAGGAAGGAAGAAAGCGCATGCTCATGGGAGAGCACAGCTGCCGTCAAATTAGATGAGAAGATCTAGATCATGGATTCGTGTCCAACCAGCATAGGAAGGGCGCAGCGGAAGAATAGGTCTAAGCCTTTACATCTAGGTACATGGATCGATATCCGTCGGATCTGTGGAAAGATGCATGAAGGTTAAATCCTCATGCCCAGAGTAGAGAATCAAAAAATTCCCGATAGGATAGAGGTATCAGGATTTCATACTTCAGAAATTCAGAGGTTCAGAGGATGAAGGACCAAAGATTAGGACTCATGGGTCCCGAAGTCCCAAAGGTATCCGAGCCATCCATCAAAGAAGGACAGGTGTCGCTAGATCCTTTCATATAGGGGATTCAGACATTGGGAAGTAGAGAAGGGAGTCTTTCAGCTTCGCTACTGGCAATGTCCCAAAACGATCTGGACCATCCATCTGTGGAGGACATGTGGAGGAGATCGGGGAGTCCACCGAGATTTAGGATACCAAGGATTCGAGGGAATAGAGGATAAGTTTCATAGGGGTCATGAATTTTTGAAACGTGAAACCCTGAAAACTCTGAAAGAATAGGGAGGACATGTGGCAACAGAGCAAGGATATGGTATTTATGATACTAGGAAATACAAAGAGTAGGGACTAGGAGAACCTTGCCTCAGGAAATATCGAAATGTGGAAACCCAAAGTCCCTGATGAAAAGCACAGGTCACAGAGATCTAAGGTATTCGTGGTCATTTCAGAGTTCAGAACATTGGGAGTTCCGAGGACAAGAGAACCAAGCCTTTCGGCATTAGAAACTCCAAAAACGTGAAAGAAGGAGAAAGCCAGGGCATAGGCATATCGACTTTTCGAAAGTTAGCTTTCTGGGAGTCCAGAAGATAGGAGGCAAGGCGCTTTTGCATTGAGAAAACCTCGAAAGGGACTGCGGTCATATGGGAAGTGGTCACATGGACTAAGATCTGGCCTAGGGGGATATTTACTGTGAGATCCATTTCGGCATTTCAGTATGCCGGTGATCAGGAGATCGAGGAGTCAAGGACTCTTGACATCAGGACTCAAGGATTCTCGAGACCCAAAATTTTGTTTTAGGGGAAAAGGTCCACGGACGTATACAGAGGTTGTGGGGAGAGTTAAAGGACCTGTGGATCGAATATTGGAGATTCCAGTAGGGAATCAAAAGAGTTGATCCGGATCGAAGGCATTAAAGAACAATCCTTAGACTAGGAGGTCGTGCAGTACCTGCTGAAGCAAGGGGTGCTGTGACATAAGTGGTATCAGAGCCACTTTATGTTTGTATACTGCAGATAGAGGGAGGCAGAGAAGAAAAAGAGCACTCTGATACACGTCAGAAGTGGTATCAGAGCTTGACTCTGTTTGTATATTTCGGGCAGAGGGAGCAAGAAACAAAATACTCTGATATATAGCAAAGTGGTATCAGAGGCATCTTGCAGAGATAGGAAGAAAGAAGACAGAGTGATGGAAGCTCTGTGGTGATTGTTGCAGGTGCGCAGAAGTCAATAGACGGTTAGGTGGATTGTAAGGAGAGGTTGGAAGCACTCTCAATTGTAGAGTGACAACAACAGATCTATCAGGAGGGGAGATAGACAACAAGCAGAATGGCTATTGAAGGTCATGCACAAGGTGGGAAGAAGAACCACCACTAGCAGGAGAATGTTGCAAGGGATAAAGAACTTGTCGAGATCAGGGCAAGGATGGATGAGCTTGCACTATGGATGCAACAGAATGCTAAGTCGATATGGGTATATGAATGGCACATGAATACAAAGGTAAAATGGCCAATCAAGGAATTGGTGGTCAAAAGATAGCAGAGGCTCTTAAAGGGATGGTTGAGGCATGCTGAAAACCTTAACAGACCAGAAGAGGAGATGGTGTAGGTATGTGAGCCAAAGGCTGGGAGAAATATCAGTGATGAGGAGGAACTAAGATCACTGGATGATCTCATAAGCTACCAGGAGGGTAGAACAGAAATTCCCAATTGCCAGGAGGGCAATGAGATGAGATCACTGCAAGATCTCATAGACTGTCAAGAGGACAGCCATGGAATTTCACATTGCCAGGAGGGAAATGAAATGAGATCACTACGTGATCTCATAGACTGTCAAGAGGATAGCCAAGGAATTTCACATTGCCAGGAGGGAAATGAAATGAGATCACTACGGGATGTCATAGACTATCAAGAGAATAGCGAGGAGAATTTATATTTCTAGGAGGGAAATGGAAAGAGATCAACAGAAGATCTTAGCAATTTCCAGATGAGGAATAAGATGGGATCTGAGGATCTCACAGACTGTCAAGAGGACAACAGGGAAATCCTATGTTGCCAGGAGGTCAAGGGAGAGAAGATGAACTCGGATTTGAGTTCATATTAGAAGATGCAGTTGATAGAGAGGGAGGATCAGAGGGATCTTCTAATGATTGGGGGAATTGGAATATTCCTACCAAGCAGCCTAGGGGAGGTCAAAGTCTATATTGTAGATGCAGCAATAGCAAGAGAAAAACAGCTAGATGTGATTGTCGGAGAATTGGAGCAGACACAGGTGTTTTCCTAAGCAGAAGAGGAAGACGAGCATTCCAAGGAATGGCTCAACGTTTTCAGCTAGGAAGCTAAGAAGACTGCAACACTGAAGCTGACAATGGAAGAGGAGGCAGCCAACATAGATTTTGTTGATCTGTGTGAAAAGTTAGAATCCCTGGAGAGAAGGGTGATGGTGCAAAGCATGCACATCCCACAGATGAGCTTGGAAACTGATGAAGGATATTTTGAGGTTGAGGAGTAGCTAGAAGGAGCTGGAGACATGCCAACAAGCGGAATGGTAGAAACAACACTATCAGAGATGATGGTTGAACAACAGATCAGTCAAGAGGGGACTGCAGAGGAGACTGCAGCAGAGTGGACACTTAGTGCCACACAGGGAGAGATGACAGTCAAACTGTTAGATGAAGAGGCTGAGCAGCAACTCAGTAATGAGATTGCAGAAGAGAAATCTGCAATAGGGTGGCAAGTTAATGCCACAAGAGATGGCATGGGAGATCATGGTGATCTTCCCATTTGCAGAATGAATTTGCAGTAGAAGAGACTGCATGAACAAATCTAGCTAGGGTAGTAGTTGGACAAGGTGATCGATGAGATCAGGAAGCTGATGTTGAAGTCAACACAAGAGACTGCCAGCAGGGGAAGCTGAGCAGAAGGGAGACTGCCAGAGCAACAACAAAGCAACAACAACAACAACAAAGAGATGGAGCAGAGAGATAGCTCTTAAGAGTTGTTTGGGATCTAGGAAAATTTAAACAGCCAGGGTGGAGATCTCATGACAAGGAGCTCATAAATTTTGCAGCAAAGGAGTATGATGCAGGAGAATCGCTCCCAAGCCATCCAGCCCACTCAGCACATTCAAGGCACACATTCAACGAAGAGAGGCACCAACCCTCTCACATTTTGAATTTGAATCAAAAGCATTTAATGTATGTAAGGTCATGGAGCCATAGAGCCATTCCTTTGAGAATGCGTTAGGTAGAAGTAGCCTTTAATGGTTATAAGGATGAGATCTAGATCCGATTTGGACTAGACAACCATTAATTGTAAATTCAATGTAATTGAATAGAGTAGGTAGCTTGGAGGGAAGAGCTCAAAGATCCCCCTCATGTAAAATATCTTGGATCTTATTTTGAATTAGTGCAAGGTAGAAAGAGTTAGAGAAGAGAGCAGAGAGGAGGAGCCAAGACTCTATCAAAGTCTGAGCTCAGGAAGACCTTGTAAAGGAGGCATTTGATATTAATACAAACTAGATTAGTTTTTCCTGCATATTGTCTATGTTGTGTGAATTTCTACGTTTGTTCTATTTATGCTGTGAATGTATGTTGTAGATGTGCGTTTACAGGGACATATAGGTTCTGCTATATGTAGAGTTCTTTGATTTTAGGTTGGAGTTCTTTGAGGCTTCATGCCAAGAGGTCGTGACAGAACACTACGGGTTCTGATAGTTAGTGCTTAGAGAGCACTTCCAATTCTGCGGAATTTGGACAAGGACATGCTAGAAGGGCACACCAACTGAAATCATTGACTCATAGGAAGACCTCAAGGTTGTTGAATACCTTGGAGGTGAGACTGTGCAGAGGAGGACATAGTAGAAGACAAAATCTCTAAGGAGTTCTATAGAGCTCTGCCAAGAGGGCATTGAGAAGGTGCATAGAGTGCAGAAAGGAACTCTGTTGAGTTCGAGAGGAAGCTATAACTACTAAGGGTTCTATACAGCTCTGCTAGGATGGAATTGAGCACAGGCACAAAGTGTTGAGGAGGAACTCTACTGTGAGTTCATAGAGAAACAAAATCACTGAGGATTCTGGACACTCTGCCAGGAGGGCATTGAGTAGGTGCCAAAGCGCACAGAGAGAAATATTTGAGTTCAGAGACAGAGAAGAGTCCAAGGAGGGATCTTTACAGGGTTGTTGAACACCTTGCAGGCTCAACAAGGAGTTCTTCAGCAAGAAGTTTCCAGAGGGCACTTCCATCCCTTCAAGGAGAGAAAGGGACAGAGACCCTTTGAGGTTAGAGCCACAGAGAATCTTAGGACAGATAGCACTATTGTGTGAAGAGACCCTGCAAGGAGTGTAGAGGCCGAGAAGACCCTTTGGAGGGTTCAAGTTTGAGGAATTTTGGGAGGGATAGCATCCTTAGAATGCAATCAGGAGCCAAGGTTGCAGGCTTCGCAAAGCTGAGACAAAGGCCGAGGCCTTTGAGACATTGAAAACATTCTAAGGTAGGAATAAAGCGCATGCTCAGGGGAGAGCACAGCTACCGTCGTATTAGCCGAGAAGATCTCGATCATGGATTCATGTCCAGGCAGCGTAGGAAGGGCATAATGGAAGAACAATTCTAAGTCGTCAGATATGGGTACATGGACCGATAAATGTCATATCTGTGGAAAGTTGCACGAGGTTTACATCCTCATGCGTAGAGCATAGAATCCAAAAATTCCCGACAGGGTAAAGGTATCGAGATTTTGGACTTCGAGAATTTGGAGGTTCAGAGGAAGAAGGACCGAATATTAGGACACATGGGTCCTGAAGTTCTGAAAGTATCTGAGTTGTCCATCTAAGAAGGATAGGTGTCACGAGATCCTTTCATATCGGGGATTTAGACATTGGGACGCAGAGAAGGGATTCTTTCGGTTTCGCTACTGGTGAAGTCTCAAAACGATCTAGACCATCCATCTGTGGAGGAGACATGGAGGAGATCAGGGAGTCCACTAGGATTTTGGATACCGGGGATTCGAGAGAATAGAGGATAAGTTTCATAGGGGTCATGAAGTTATGAAACGTGAAACCCCAAAAACTTTGAAATAATAGGGAGGACACATGATAGCAGAGAGAGGATATCGATATTTCGGATACTAGGAAATAGAGCAGGAACTGGGAGAACCTTTCCTCAGGAAAGCCTGAAATGCAGAAACCCAAATTCGTTGAGGAAAAGCATGGGTTGCAGAGAACTAAGGCATTCGTGGTCATTTCAGAGTTTGGAACATTGGGAGTTCCGAGGACAAGAGAACCAAGCCTTTCAGTGTTGGAAACTCTGAAAATGTGAAAGAAGTAGAAAGTTGAGGCATAGGCATATCGGATTTTCGGAAGTTATCTTTCTGGGAGTCCAGAAGATAGGAAGTCGGGTGCTTTTGCATCGAGAAAACCCGAAAGGGACTGCAGTCATATGAGAAGTGGTCACATGGACTAAGATCTGGCCCAGGGGGCTAATTACTGTGAGCGTAATTTTGGTGTTTCCATATTTCGGTGATTAGGAGATTGACGAGTCAAGGACTCTCGACATCATGACTCAAGGATTCCCAGGACCCAAAATTTTGTTTTCAGGGAAAAGGTCCACGGACATATACAGAGGCCATGGGGAGAGTTAAAGGACTTGTGGATCGAATATTAGAGATTCCAGCAGGGAATCAGAAGAGTCGATTTGGCTCAAAGGCATTAAAGAACGATCCTTAGACCGGGAGGTCATGCAGTACCTGCTGAGGCAGGGGGTGTTCCGATAATGTCGCTCAATTCTACCTCGTTAATACTTATTCACTCAGACAAGAGGGCATTCTTCCCATCCCAATGGTACCCTCTTCAAGGAATCAAATGATTTATATTAATTGGAATCATTTGACAGAACCTCGTCTTCCTTCTTATGTGCCTTTCCAAATCACCGTGCAGATTTGTGATAGGAATATTCCTAAAAATTTAATAGACGAAGGTGATTTTTTTAGCATCTTATCCGCGAATGCTTGGAAAGATTTTTGTTCCCCACAACTTGTGCCCATGACTTGGAATCTATTGACCTTTGATAGAAGATTTAGTCAACCTTTAGGGATCCTTCCTTAGTTTCCAGTTACTTTAGGAGGAAAAATGGTCTACGTTGATGTGATGGTAGTTCATGACCCCTTGGAATTTAACCTTCTACTCGGGAGAGACTATGTCTATATTATGAGAGCTTTTGTTTCCACTCTCTTTTGATTGATATGTTTCCCTCACAATGGAAACATAGTAACGATCAACCAACTTTCATTCATTTACCCTCATCTGATGGTCAACCATCTGCCTTCCCTTAATGGTCCCTACATGCCATCGATGTCCACCCCACCATAGGTCAATTATGTAATGACCTGCCCCATGTGTTCAACCCTGCACAAGAAGAAATCTCTCCCTTCTCCTAACTTATATATGGTATTTGACATGGTCTTTCCTTCGATAGGGATATTAGAGACATATATTCCTACCCTTATCGAGGTCATCAACATGTATTCCTTACGGAGTGTTTTTCTTCCATCTAACAAAGATCTCCTAGAAGCCATGGCCGACGTTTGTCCCTTGACATGTATTCCTTCCAGATAATTTTCCTCTTGGAAACCATGATTAAGGAGAAGCTACGAGAATAGTTTTTATTCTCTGTCACAAGATCTTTAAGAAATGAAACAAAGATCTTGAGCATAGTTATTTTCATGTGTCAAGCTCGTTAAAAAATGAAAAAGTCACCTCTCCTATCAAGTCGAGTCTTTTCACTAGATCTCATAGATATAAAGTCAAGTCTTTAGCTATATCTCATAGATGGAAAGTCGAGTCTTTATTTAGGTCTCGTATTTGAATCTTCCTTTCATCCACCCTTATCCATTTTCTCCATTTAATATAGAAATTGGTGACAACCTCAAAGTCGATGAATGAAATCAAGCTTGGGGGGACATGTCTCTAGCCTTCGATTACCATTCTGAAGCTAAGCCACTAGATTTTTCAAGTTGGGGCTAGCATACCAACCATCCATGGGTATCCCTCGAAACCTTTGGAAATTATGTTGGGAAATTACAAGCATAGTTTAATTTTGTTTCAATCTTGTGTAAAAATGAAACCAATTCTGAGCTTAGTCTTTGTTCTTTCTCATGCTCATAAATACATAAGAATGTGATCAAGTATACTTTTATCACTTTTTCAGACTCATAAAGGTTGTATGAAAAAAGAACCCCCTGGAATTTTCTTTAAGCTCTTTTCAGAATCCAAATACGAAAATATTGTTGAGTGATCTTACTTCTTTTCACACTCGTTAAAAGGTTTGAAAGGGAGACTTCTGAGTAATAGTTTATCTATTTTTCAGACCTCGAAGACTAAAATTATGAAAAAGGGAAACCCTTGAGTAACCTTTAATTTATTTTCAAACTCTCTAAACATGAAAAACCACCGATTTTTCCTTCTCTGGACTCACTAAACTACAAATTGAAGGACCCATATGGGAATGAACCCTTAATTTTTCTAGTTCGTTAAATAAAGGAAGAGGAACTTACATAAGGTGAGTTATATTGAACATGTGTTACCCTCCTTGAGCTCATTAAATGAAAAAGAGGTACTCATATATTTGGGTGGGGGAGAAATTGAAGGAAGTTGGTCAATTTTGTGAGAATCCTTTATGGTAGCTTTTGTCGCCCTTGAACATGGCACCTGTTTGCGTCTCATCCTACAGTTGGGGAATCCACTTGTCTCTGAGTCATACTGTTCTAGGATAAATCCGTAAGTGCGGACACAAACCGATCT
>JASDQU011027285.1:17676-29606 GCA_032191745.1 Picea mariana | reverse complement strand
TGCGGAAACAAAGTACTTCCGCAAGGCAATATATGTGCAGCCTGCGTACTGTCTCCAAAAGAGTGATTTTGAGAAACTGACAAGTGTAACTTTCTTCATGAAAATGATCTTAAAGAAGAGCTAGATCTTCTATCACCATGTCATTATCATGTCATCATCTTGATAACCAAAAATGAGGATAACACATACCAATTCCATGTGTCACCATAATTTTTATTCTATTCTAAGAGTGCTCTTATTGTCATAATGTTACATTCTTGGTACTCATAAATTCAATGTTACCAAGTCAATTTTTGTGCCTCATCATGTTCAAGGGAAGTTTCACTTCAAACCATCCATATGCAATATTTATAGTTTCTATTTCCTGTGTCATTCCATACTCATTTGATTCACCATATTACATCACTTTCTTGTGTTAGTTTCATGTCGATGATGGGGGATAAATCAAGGCCCTCCTTCAATGAGTATTTTAATATCGAATTCAACACATCATCCGGGAATCAAACCTAGAAACCAGTTAGTACCTTGTGCCTGCATGCCTCAATAGCGGGCCTCCTTTCCTCCGATAATAGGTTTACATCATTGACCTCTGATCGGATGATTCCATGAATGTTTGACCTCATCTCATTTATTCACATTCATTGGAATGTACTAGAGTACCTTGGGAATCATTGACATCATTGGTGATTTACCTCCCACTTGTTAATGGTATACATTAATGACCGGTAATCAAGTGGTTTATACCATGTTCAACATCAAATCATTTATTCACATGGCTAGATTGGTACCACATCAGGATTGGGATGAAGCCCATCAGTTGATCGTTCAATCTGTTATCTGCTTTACCCAAGCTATGAAGGAGATCCTTTGAGCATATTGATATATATACGGTCATATAGATCCACATTGTATTGGTTCTTGGCTATGTTTTATCATCTCATAGCTCCACTGTGTATTCTTTCATGGCTACAATCAAATCATGTCATGGTGGTATGGATCCACATTGTATATTTGGTGGCCATATCCTTAGTCAATATGTTTCATGGATCCAAAGTGTATTAGTTGGCGGCCATTCTTTGAGTCATCTCATATTTCGAGCATAGGTATGCTTGCCTCGGAAATGGAACATATATTAATATTTTTTTATGGTTGTCTACAACTTCTTCCAGGTTCTCCAACTCCACACCCTTGCATTGAATAATTGTAAATTGTTTCGTCCATCAGTTTCTATTCTGACCTCACATTTTAGGGGGAAATATGTTACACATAAAAATTCCACACTTAAGTATCTCACCCTAAGTGTCGCAAGTATCATAAAAGTGTCGTATGCACCTTGGTAAGTGTCACAAGTGTCGTATGCACCTTAATAATTGTCACATGCACTATTATATTTTTTTATATGTGATTTAACCCCTTGAAACCATCAAATAACATTTTCCATGATCCATAAGTCATATTGGAGGACGAAACCCATCATTTCAAGGCCAATAACACACCTTTTACTTGAAAAATCAACCTTGTTTTGGGCATTTTTGAAGGGTAGAGCCCCCCTGGCCATGCTTAGGGAGAACTACACCATAGATCAATTCCCCCTTTACCTTATTTAGGAAGTGATGATCTAGGATAAACGCTTTGTCTCTAACTATAAAGGAGCGTTGATCTTGGTTAGAGGAAAATTTGGAGAATCCCACCTCTTTATGAAGGCCAACTCTTGGAGATGAGGTTGGTTTGGATCGAATACTATCCTATGGAACAATCCTAGGATCATATCCTAACCTAAATGAGTCTTATCCTCAACTAATGCCCAAATATACTCATGGTGGTTGAGCCTCCCAAGCCTATAAAAGGAGGTCATTCCAAGGTGAAAAAAAAGAGCTTTCAGATAAGTTATGATCTTGGTAGAATCGTGCAAGGGATGTAAGAGGAGAGATTAAAGGATTCTTTCATGCTCATCCATGTTTGTAAGTGTATTTTAAATTTCTCATCAATATATACTTGGCATATCCCCTCCTAGTTTGTGTATTATTGCATGCGGTTGTATGTTGTTCTTTCGATCTTTGTAGATGGATTTGTTTAATATAATATTTTAGAGTAGGATTTATTGGTTTTTCTTTGTTTTCCATTGCATTGTAGGTATCAATTTGTGATAAGGATTTTGGAGATCAAACTCGGATTGGAAGAAGCAAGGACAAACTTTGAAACAAGGTGCATCACACTTTTTCTCCCTCTCTCTCTTTTTGATTATTTAAACTAAATTCAAAGGGATGTTAGTGTCCATTTGTGTTTTTCTTTCTTGTTATTAAGGGTCTAGAATCCAAGAGTATATTCACATGTCTGCAAGAGAATTTTTCTCTAACAATATGTTGTTAAAATTGAGCAGAAATTTAAGCACCAGAACAAGCGGGAGTTTGGGTTTGCAATTCCACAACAACCAAAGTATGGTAAAGATGTCCCTCACAACAAACCTTCAGAAAAATATTCCAAGCCACAAGAAAATAAGGGTAATAGAAAGACAAAGAAGGACACTGGAAAGTGGTGTGATTTTCTCAAAACCCCCTGGCACAAAACTGGTGAATGTCACTCAAAACAATAATTGGTGACCGAGATCAAAGAAAAGGAGTTGAAACTTGATTCAAAATCTAATTCAGAAAATAATGGGAGAAGATAGATCATCGATTCAAACCCCAATGCTATTGTCGCAACTGCAACAATTCAACAAGAAGAACCAATAGATCCTAAAGAGGGGGAGCGTCTCTTCCATCCATAGATGTGGTTAAAGGGGAACCCATTGCATTTCATTGTTAATAGCAGAGACCAGAAAAACCTCATTGTTGGCCCTTGACCAAGTTTTGGGAGATCCTTGGTCAAGTTTGACCTATTTTGGGACTTTGACAACCTGTCGAAGAAGGAGCACAAGATGAAGCAGAGATCGTGGAATATCGACCCCTTTTTGGGTCCTTTTGGGGATTTGGGATTATGTAACGGGTATGGAATGTCAACCCATGGGTTTACCCATGTTTAGGCCTATTTTGTAATGTATAAATAGATGTCTAGGATATGAAAGAGGAAGGAAAAAAGATATGCATATTTTTGTGATATTGGGCTAAGTGATAAAACAAATGGCTAAGTGCTAGATCTATGAGATTGAAGGATTGCAAGTGCTTGGTGCATACTGTGTGAGGATTGTAGAGCTATGTGCAAGGAGTTGTAAGAAGGAGGATTTGGTGGAGTGTGCGCAGATCTCTTGTCTTTAGTGGAGTAGGATTTTGATGTTATGTTATTGTAAGAAGCTTGAATGAAGATAATAAAGAAGAAGATTTGGTGGACGTAGCCCCAGGGTGGGGGTGAACCACGTAAATGTTGAGTTGTATTGCTTTGTGTAATGTCTTGATATGTTTATTTATTTACTTTCTAAGTTCTTTGATATAGATATGTTTTGTGATAATAATGTATATGAATGTTAGATTTGACCTATGTGAATGTGCTTAGTGCTTGAATCTGCTAGATCTAATCTATCGCTCTATGATAGTGCCTAAATACATCAAATCTGAGTGAATGATGTGCTGCTCCGTTTTATCTCCGTAGTAGAATAATGGTTAAATATTGATGAATTGTCAGTGCTAAGTGCTCTGTTAAGTATTACAATCATAGATCTGTGTCCTATCTAAGGTTGCAGACACCTGAGTCATGCAACCACCCCTGCCTCTACCTTGGGTGAGACTTCATATACTTCATGGGTGTTGCCGAAAGGGTCGGTAGTCAGGGTTTTTTTGGTGCGTTGTTGTAGCATTGAACCTTGGTTCTGCCCCTGTGCCAACAAATGGTTCCATTGACGCGACCTGAAACTGTGATTGTTGGGAACTAGGGAAGAAGAAGCTTTGTGAAAATATCCAAACTGAAATTGTGGAATCTCTGTGCATAGATCTGTCGCTCTAGTGCACAATATTCTACTTGATTTATAAAGATTTGTGCTAAAGAAAAGAGGTCAGATCTGAAGGTAAGAGGTCAAATCTGGAGAAAAGAGGTCAGATTTGAAGAAAAGAGGTAAGATATGCAATCTTTGTGCTCTGATAAAGGTAAGAATAGTGAAAATTTCTAGATCTCAAAGCTTTGTGCTCTTTAGAAGTGAAACAAGTGGAAATTTTTGTTTCAAAAGTATGGATCTAGGTATGTTTGACAGATTTTATCCTAGCTTGAAAACTTGGGAACTAATACATGAAAGAAGGTTTGATATGCGTAGATCTGATAAGAATAGTGAAAGATATATTATATCTATGCATAGAAAGAATGTTTGGACTAACAAGTGTATGCATGACCTAGAAAGAAATGTTTGCAGGTTAGCTACTATGATCCTAGCACACAGTACAGAAAGAGATNAAGGAATGCCCTGGGAGAAGACCTAGTTGTCTTTGTTGCAAAGCTATGGACCATGAAGTATTGGATTTCCCTAGAATTATCACTAAGCTTGAAGGAATGAGCATGAGACAATTAAACCCTAAGGTAGGTCCCGAAAGTATGATTATGATATAACCCCAGAAAGAATATGAGAAAGTATTGCTAGAGATAAAATAAACCCTAAATTACCATCCACATGTCAGCTTATCAGAGATATTCAAAGAAAAAGAATGCCTTGAAGCAAGAATAGGATACTTTGACATCGACTGTGTTCTAGATGAGGAAACATGGGTGAATTTCATGACATAAAGAACTTGGGAACTTTTAGGGAAGCCTGCTATGACTCCTTCATTGAGAGGACTAGGTCTATTTAGAGGAAAGTTGATAAACCTATGTGGAAAGCTCACCAGGATATCTATGAATGCCAATGGAACTTCGACAGAGGAAAATTTTGAGATTATTATATTTATCGAGAACAACGCCACATTTACCATGTTACTAGGAAATCCTTGGATTGAAAAAGATCGGGCCAAAAGGAAAGAAGAAGAAGAAATTTTAGAGCAGAAGAAGCAAGAGTTAAAAGATTTCATGACTACAAGGATCGCACACTTTATTGAAGAACATAAGAATAGATCAAAGCTATTTAACACCAGAGAATCGGATGTCGAAGTTGCAAGAACACTAGACGACCCTCAGAAGATTGAAGTATCTATTCCAGCTAAAGAAGAAGTATCACCCTCAAATATTAGGAAAGAATCTCAACAACGCGAAGTAAAAATGCTCAAAGAATATAAGAATTAGAATGGAAAAAGGAATACCGAGATGAATCTCACTAGGAAGAAGGCTATAAATCTAAGTAAGAAGATATCTAATCCCGACAAGTTACAAAAGTTTCCAGAGGGAACTTCGCAAAAGGAAAATTTAAAAAATTGGAACTTCGTCGAGATAACAGAACAACATCACATGGCACTTCATCATGGAGAAGAAATATATCCGTTGGGACCAATATAACCATTTGAATGACCCTCCGAATGGGTATAAAGACATTTATGGCTTGCCACCAGACCGTTGGACCACGCCGGAATGGAAAGAACAGAGTTAATGAAGGCTTCTCACCCATTGCAAGAGATCTATTGCCAAGTTTTTTATTTATCTTGGCATGCCATGCCCCAAGAACACTTTTTCTAACTGTGAATTTGAGCCCATATACTCGTGGATTTTACACAGTGATCATTTCACTATTTTCCTCTATCGTATTGTAGTGTCTAAGTTACTTCCTAAACCTGATATTTTCAACCCCGAGCGCGTATGTCAAACGAATTCAGCGCTGCAGAGAAAGTTGTCGAAGAAGTTCTGATCGACCTCATGACTGAAAGAGTCATGTCGATGTCTACAGGTGTACAAGCTTCATCGACGAGGATGGTGCAAGCCTCTCCTTCGACTTCTCATGGAGCTGGACCATCCTAGCCATCAGCAGAAAAGAGAACCAAGCATAAAGATGACCTTGCAAATGCAAAATTGATTCCAACCATATTGCCTGATTACATCCTACCTCTGGCTGGCGTGGTGAATCATGATAGTTTACCATGCGATTTCAAATATACCATAGTTATTGCGTACCTCCCGAATGGGATATGCGTAGTGCGAACAGACCAGGAAAAGATTGCAACACTAAATTTCAGCAACTTTAACCTCGGAGATCGCAAGATCTATGACATGCTCAACCCATAAAAGTACTTGACCAAACTAAAGGAAAGAACTCGAGTATCATCCCCCAGTCGTGGATGATGAACCTCGCGCAATCCACCCTACTGAACGTCATGAAGATCCCACACTTTGGAAGACACCAGGAAGTCAACACTTGTGTCAAGCTACTACTGTCATGTTACCATAGTGGTTACTTATGGCTAGATCATTGCATTACAGTTTACCCAACACTGATCCATAGGATCATGGGCCTGAGTATGCAAGGACCTGACCCGTGGGACTTTTATCCAGGAAAATCCATAGATCACGCACTTGCACAAAACATCAAGGACACCTATGGCGATGTTGAGAAGGGAACAAGAGGCTACAAGGTAGCTTCCATCTAGAGTGGCGTAGTGCACGTCGCATGTCAAATAATAGCTAGAAATTTAGTAAGGAAGAATCGACCTATGCAGGTTACCGACTTTGTTGTTGACCTCGCAGGGAAGTGTGTGGAAGGCCTACATATGAACTGGGCGAAGTACCTAGTTAACCAATTGGAGCTATATTTTCTAGAAGCATAGGATCAGGGTTATGAATTTCATTTTAGCTGGCTCCTGGTAGTCATTTCATTTTTTTCCTGGGAGATGCCAGAGGGAGCGACCTTCCCCGACATAGATCTGTTCAAAATGCTTGCCACGAAGTTTGCTACCCTGTGGTATTCAAAAGATATGAAAAAAAAGTGGCAGTTGAATGATGTGTCCCATACATACTACCTCCAACTAAAGAAATCCATTGAAGTTGAGCCTCGCATGACTCCAAACACCTTACAGAGGTTTTGACCAATGATGAGGTTCAGCACGGATCGACACTTCAACTACATTACAATGTGGGTAGATCAACATAAAGAGCAGCTCCAAAAATATTATAAGATTACATAAGAAGACTTGGAGGAAATCACTAACGAATGGTCCTTTGAACTCCTTATCCCTGCCAACATCGCAGGGATATCTAATATTGACAGCCCAAAGGACAACCATAAAGAACAGAATACACCAAGGCAGAAGAAGACTGAGGAGGTCCAAAACTTAAGCAGCACCTCAGGGAAGACTGCTTCCATGTCACCTGGCCGAGGGGGTGGTGACAAAGTAGAATCTAAATAGAGGCCCAACAAAGTAACACTTCCCAGAGAAGAGGAGGATCCCTCAAAGAAGAGGAAGGTTTCCCCCCTGAAACCTTCTTCCCGGAAGAAGTCAAAATCTACCATGACTAATATGCAGACCATCCTCACCTTCGACGATTTTGACTTCATCATAGCATCCCTAAACAATGTTTCATTAGAAATAGAAGACAAACAAGCATCCAACCAGGAAGAAATGTATGATAGGATTGAAGTCGAACTCTGAGGGGTTCAACAAGCCATTTAGTCTAGTCGTGCAGTCTCCACTGTGCCAGGAGGACCAGAGTTGGGAGATGAGCCATCCCAACTTCACTGACAAGATGATATAGTCAAAGCTCACCTTCGTCGAGCACAAGAGGAACTAGAAAAAGATATCCAAGCTTTGACACAAGTACAAGGAGTACTTGTCGAACAATGTCGAGATGCAGAACAGGAAAAGATTTCTCTCCAAGCAAAGTTTGATGAAGAAAAACATAGATACAACAAGGAAAAGAACAGTTGCTCGCAGAGAAAATTAAAGTAAAATAAGTGGTCAGCAGAGAACTTCATTCCTTGACAGTCATAGAAATAAAGGCAGAGGATTGAGTCATGCAGCAAGTGGAGCAGCTCGCAGAAGCCATCCAATAGTTGCAACAACGCATAGCTAACTTAGATCTCCACGCAGTGCCTGAGACTCCACAGGATGTAAGGGACTAAATAGAAGAAACTGCTCTAAGAGAAGTTGAGAGAATAAAATCCCTTACTATGGAATGTAAGGAAATTACTAATCATAGTGCCCAAACCTATGAGCAACTCACAAAGAATCCAAAACTAAAGGCACTGGAGTCACAGATCTAGGAGGTGAAGTATCAAGCCGAAATGATATAGGCACAGCTAAAGCCCGTGTCAGTTGTGGAAAGAATGAAGTTCTCCCAAGAACAGAGCACCACCCAACAACACATCCACACTATCCAGAGAAGAGTTATGTAAGCAACTCAAAGGCTCCAACCTATACAAAATAAGGCCTACCAATTGTTCATAGAATTCAAAATCCAAGGAGAAGAACTGGAGCAGGTTGTTATTGCAGCTAAACAGTACCTGGAGGGACCTGTGAGTGAGGTAGTCATCCAACCGTTCATTGAACAAGAGGCCATGGCACAACAACAAGTTGAATAATCTCAAGCCAAGATCGAGGCTTTCAAAGAAGAACTACCCAAATCAGAGTGACTCAGGATGAGTCACAGGTGAGTGTTGGGGGCATGTTGGCCCTTAACCAAGTTTTGGGAGATCCTTGGTCAAGTTTGACCTATTTTGGGACTTTTCCAGCCTGTCGAAGAAGGAGCGCAAGATGAAGAAGAGATCACAAGATATCATCCCCTTTTTGGTTCCTTTTTGGGATTTGGGATTATGTAACGGGTATGGGATGTTGACCCATGGGTTTACCCATGTTTAGGCCTATTTTGTAATGTATAAACAGATGTCTAGGCTATGCAAGAGGAGGGAAAAAAGATATGAATATATGTGTGATATTGGGCTAAGTGCTAAAACAAATAGCTAAGTGCTAGATCTATGATATTGAAGGATTGTAAGTGCTTTGTACATATTGTCTGAGGCTTGCAAAGCTATGTGCAAGGAGTTGTAAGAAGGAGGATCTGGTGGAGTGTGCGAAGATATCTTGTCTTCTGTGGAGTAGGATTTTGATGTTATGTGCCTGTAAGAAGCTTGACCAAAGATAATAAAGAATAATAGTTGGTGGATGTAGCCCCAGGGTGGGGTTGAACCACGTAAATTTTGAGTTGTCTTGCTTTGTGCAATGTCTTGATATGTTTATGTCTTTACTTGCTAAGTGCTTTGATATAGATATGTTTTGTGCTAATAATGTATATGAATATTAGATCTGACCTATGTGAATGTGCTTAGTGCTTGAATCTTCTAGATCTAATATACCTCTCTATGATAGTGCCTAAATACATCATATCTGAGTGAATGATGTGATGCTCTGTTTTATCTACGCAATAGAATAGTGGTTAAATATTGATGAACTTTCGATGCTAAGTGCTCTGTTAAGTATTACAATCACAGATATCTGTCCCCGTTAAGTTTGTAGACACTTGAGTCCTAAAAGCACCCCTACTTCTACCTTGGGTGAGACTTCATCTGCTTCACAGGTGTTGTCGAAAGGGCCGGTAGTTAGGGTTTTGTTTGTGTGTTGTTGTAGTGTTGAACCTTGGGTCTACCCCTATGCCAATGCTCATCTTAGAAGGGGTCAACAAATATTTGGGAATGTTGACAACACCACACTCACAACCATACAACATCATGTGGCTTCTTTAGGGATGAGATCTTCATGTCATCCAGTAGTGTCGATTATCATAGAACATCCATCCCTTCAAGGATTAGGTATTATCCCCACTGGATGTTTGTGATGTTCTTTTGGGCCAGCCATATATGTGGAAGCACCATGTTATTTATGAGTGCAGACCTCATAGTGTCATTCTTACTCTGGGGGCTCATCTCTATAGGATACCAGAGGTATTTCCAACTAGTGTCCCACCTAAACATTTCTGCAAGGTAGTATCTCAAGACTCACACTACAAAATTCAACTTCTTCACAATATGTTCAAAAGATGAACAGAAGAAAATTGCAACCACTAGAGCCTCAGTCCAAGCATCTTCTATCCAGTAGAAGTAGGTAAATAAGATTGAAGAAAATAATAAGTATTCCTTCTGCACACAGTCATCTCATGTAGCCAGACTGGTTAAAAATTTGCATGCCTTCCAACCATAGGTCTGTGACAGTCATCAACAATCTAAGCAGTGCAACTTCTCCAGCAAGGAAAGCAACTCATCAAGATGCGGATTCAACAAGCACTTTCCCCTCTCCCATGGGAACTCAATAAAATAGAGACAATTTCTTCCTAAGGAGGGAGTATTGATCCAGGTGGATATATATGGCCACCCACCTATTCCAACTGGCTCAACAGTTTATTGGCAACTTACTAGTTTTAGTAGTTTTTCGTTTCCTAAACTTCCAGGTCCATTTTGAGAGACTGAATGAATTTTTTTCAGGATTGAGCACCTTAGTGATGGACAAAGCCTCTAATTAAGCACCCAAAATAAATCTCGTCAACCATAACTTTCCAACGATCTATCGTGCGCCCAAAACAGAGAGCATATGCCAAAGTTACGCCCTTGGGAAGTTGATACACCAAACTACCCAGAACAGGGTCCACAAAACTATTGGATTTTCATCTTCTGGGGTTAGGTTTTTAGATTTTATTTACGTTAAAAAGGACTTTGGAGCCTCATTGTAATAATCATATTCTTGCAAATGCGATTAGCCTTCACATCTCTTCTTAGAGATAAGATTCCACCATTCTAGAGAGTCATTCACTCTGTATTTCTATAGTTTTGTACATTTCGCTCATTAATAGAAATTGTGTATTATTATATCTCTGTGTTTATGGTTATATCTCTAATATATCTCTTCTATATTATTGGATATATGAAATATCTTTGTACATGTATTTATTATATCTTTGTTATCATTTCCTGCCAAAAATAATCCAGATCAGTGGTATCATAGCAAGTTGCTCTTGATTGTTTTTTAGTGTATGTACCCGATGAGGTCTAAGTATAGAAGGTTGGGTCTCGAGCTTGTCTCTCTTGAAGAAAATTTCTCTTGCATTCCCAAGAAACCCTCCATGGTAGAATAAAATAAAAATGACGGAGAACATATTTTATTAATCTGTTGCTTGAGAAATCTCTCACGCAACATAGGGATAAAATGATGGAGAATTTCGATAAAAACGAGGATGTCTTCATCAAGAGACCACTTTGGAGGAACCTTTCCTTTAAATGTATAAATTAATTTTATATTCCTATATTTAAAGGATAGATAGATGCAGATTCCCTAGAAAAATGGTTAAATCTTCTAGAAGGTTATTTCTTTGTTCATAATTTCTCTGACAAGGAAAATATCACCTTTTCACTCCTTAAGGCTCCCCCCACCTCAAACATTGGTCAGAAACTTACTGGGAGAAAATTTCCATAGATTATTTTGGAATATATGGGCCCGAGCCCACTTGGGATTTTTTTGTGGATGCAGTCAAGGAACAATATTACCATGTTGGACTATGATGACCAGTACATGAGATGGACCAAACTATGGCAAGAGAAGGGACAAGAAGTGGCATATTTTAGCAATACCTTCCATACCTTGGGCACCAAGTTGGGTATCAAAGACTTCAAGCGAAATTTGATTATGAAATATCATGGGGTTGTACACAGATACATCCAAACAGAAATGTATTTTTTGGCATATCATCATTGGGTGCTACTTATTGATATGTTGTTAAAATTGAGTAGAAATTTAAGCACCAGAACAAGTGGGAGTTCAAGTCTACAAATATACAACAACTAAAGTATGGTAAAGACGACCCTAACAACAAGCCTTCAGAAAACCAGTCCAAGCCACAGGAAAATAAGGGTAACAAAAAGATGAAGAGGGACATTGGAAAGTGGTGTGATTTCTGCAAAATCCCCTGGCACAACACTGATGAACGTCTCTCAAAACAATCATTGATGGAAAAGATCAAAGTAAAAGAGCTGAACCCTGATTCAAAATACGATTAAGAAAATAATGGAAGAAGACATATCATCGACGCAAACCCAACTGCTACTATAGCAA
>JASDQU011027284.1:55174-65563 GCA_032191745.1 Picea mariana | reverse complement strand
AGGCAATTAATGAGGGGAGTGGAGTGGAGTGGATCCACTCTAGGAGGTGACGTGGGGGATAAGGGAGAGCACACCAACCAAGGGAAGGGCCCAACACCCAATGAAAACCCAAGATCTAACATTTTACTCACAAGGGGGGCGTAACTTCCCTAGGAGGGTGTGAGGGTTTGAGTGGGTGAGGTGTGAGGGGTCTAGAAAAAGGGTTATAACAAGTTGGGTGGGTAGGTTTAGGCTAGGAAACCTCTCTCTTATCATTTTCCACCTTCAATCATCCTTTTAACTCATTATTACAATTTTACATTTTTGCCATGCTTGGACTCTAGCAATTAAAATTGCTGTTTTTGACTGACTGACACTTCGGGTGGACAAACCCATAGCAAAAGTTGTCCAACTGAGCTGAAACTTGGTCAAAGGGTGTAGGGGGTGCTATTCCATTTCTTTTGAGCACAAATACCCCTATCAAAAGTCCAAGGACCTAGTTTTTACAATTTTTGCTCAAAAATAATTAATTAATTAAATAATTAAACCTCTAAACTTAGGAAAATTTAATAAAAAAAAACTAATCTAGACTTGATGGAATTCCGCGAAACTTTCTAAGATGTCTTGCATGGTCATTTACAATGATTCCTAACAAAAGTTACCAAAAGATAAGCCCACTGGAATGCCGTTCACCACTTTGGAGGAATTATTGCAAGTGTGAGGGAAAAACTCAAGGAAAATCAATAATGCTGAAAAGCCCAATTGATAACTTGAGGATAAAAACCCTTGGTGAAAGGAACTCTCCCAGTGAACTGATGCCAAGGTAATTGACCTAGATATGATCCATGCAGACCTATTACATTATTGACCCATGTAGGGGTGCGGAAATTCCAGTTACAAAAAGAAGTGTTGGGGCCAAAAATGCCCTTTAGAGCCAAAATCTTCGACAAATGAGCATCTCATGATGCATCTCTTCATGGCACATGGAGTTGACCACCTATGTTGGAGAGGCGGTCAACAGGGAGATGATTAGCTCGGAGCTCCATGGGGCTAAAATCCCACCAGATGGATGCTGTGACCCCAACCAGGGGCAGAGAGACACTAGAGGATGGCACTAGGAAAGAAGAAGGGCGTTTCCCCCGAGACACTCTGCAGGCCTAGACCCAAGGGGGTCTTGCCCTTCCACCATGACATTGGCCCTTGAAGGCCCCTGACTTCATCATATTGACTCTTGACGTCATCTAGTTAGGGTTTGGCATGAGGATGGTTTGGTGCTAGTTGGCACATGTGGCAGCTTGAGAGGCCTTTTGAGGCCTAACGTTTCACATTTGAGGCCTAGTGTTCCATGATGGAGGCTTAACGTCACCCTAGAGGGGCATGACATCATCCCTAAAGTGAAATTAGGGTTTTAAATGTTAATTTTATGTAAAAACTGGATTTTTGATGTAAATTGGCCATGCCAGCCTTTTATGACCTAAAAAATAATTAAAGGTCATTGATATTGTATAAATAAGAGATAAAACTCTTGTATTTTTTCATAAATGATTCATCACTCAAGTGTAGGTCTGAAATTCGTCCTTCCTTAAGTGTTTTTGGCTGAAACTAGTGGTGCACACTTCTTGAAGGAGGCAATTTTTGGTGTATTTTGGCTATTTTCACGTGGAGGATCTTCAACTAGGGTGATTTGCTTGATTATTCTTGGTGAAGTAAGTGGAAAATCTACATTTCTTTATTGTGAATGAATGCTTATGGTTATTTTTACTTGTTTCATGTCTAAGATTATGAAATTGCTTGCTTGAAACCCTAGGGGAAAGACATATGCTATTATCTTTTTCCCTATAATCTTCCATGTGCTAAAATTTCTTGTAAGACACCTAAGTTGAAGTAGATACTAGAGCCCTACCATTGTAGCACTCTAGTAACCCTACTTCCATTGCCCAATTGCATATTTTATTACAATTTGTTCAAGGAAAGAGAAAATCGCTAGGGCCTAACCGTTGTTACTTTCTAACAATTTTCTCTTGGAAGTGGATTTTTGAGGCCTTGGGATACGAACACCTCTCTTATCCTCTCCACCCCTTTAACATATCATTATCATTGCTATCTTTCCTTTAAGATTTGCTGCTGCCATTAGTGACTCCATTTACCCTAGAAAGACACTAGACTACCTTCTACAAGTGTTGGTTGATCAAACAAACACTCATACCTTTATCCTTGAAGCCTTTACTAACATTTTCTAACCCTAAATTAAACAACTCCCAGCTAACTTGCTGCTGTAGCAAAACATTTACACAAACATACATTAATTTGACACATTTACCTACATAACTTGCACTAGAACCATTCAAAATTCAATTTTGATAATTGTTGGTGAATCCACTAGGTAAGTGCTAGTTTTGTGTGTGGTTTTCTTGCACTTTTGACCATTTAAATTTGTTGCTGTTGTAAAAGATTGCTACAACCATCTAACTACAGCAAATTCTCTGCAAAAGTGACATTAAGAGCTAGCTAAACATTGCCAATTTTGTTTGTGATAATTTATTATCAATTTGCCTAATCAAAGTCACTTGTTCTTGTCTTTTTCAAGCAATTTCAAGGCATAAATCTTGTGGCTGTTATAAAATATTAATTGCTATTATAAACTGTTGCATTGCTGCAAATTCATAATCAATTAGCTTACTTTATGAAGGTTTATTGTCTTATGAAGTACTAGCAATCATTTGGTACTTGGAAAGTGCTCCATTTTCCTTGTTGTCTTGTTCTGGGCAGGTACACAATAATATCCATTTGCTTCATCCTTTGAGACATAAAAGAAACCTTTGATTTGAGTGATCTGTGAGAGGGGAAGGATTTCTCAAACCCCCCAGGTCACCGGGGACGTCTCCCCTAGGGTAGTCTTGACATACTCCTAAATAGAAAGGGATCTCCTATTAAGGTGACAGTGATATGTTATTCCCAGTTACACCAATTCTGTGTCCACTTGACTTGGGCTTTTGGGCAAGTACAAATTGTGCGATAATAGTCCCTAAGAAAATAAATTAAGGCTAAGTAATCTATAGCACAAAATGAATCTAGGAGTTTAATTTAAGAAAAAAAAGCAAAAACAATTATTCTAGTAGCATATATGACACAAATAATAGAATTTGCTTATGATAAAGACATAAAACAAGTAAAGCACTTCACCATAAATGATATATACTGAAAGCAAATGGTAATACTTGAAATTAAATGACAATAAGCAAAAGAAATATAGACCAGTGCCAATAGTGTAAAAGTTGTTGCGAGATGTAAAATGTTGTTGTAGGAGTATATTGCAAGTGCTCTTGACAAATGTTATTATTAAGGTTATTGCTTGAATTAGTGGTTTAATTCGTGAAGTGGCTTGATGAATTCCAAGCCACTTTGTGATTGCCAAAATGTAAGTGTGATACAAAAAGTAAATCTAATCTAAATGTTTGGCCCTTTAGATATTATCCCTCAAGTGGCTACAATGAACAATGTCGGAGGTCCAACGAGGAGAGAACAAATCTCATTAGAGAGTATCCCCTTGTCTTAAAACACAAGTTCATTGTAGGATCCCAAGTGGACAATAATGTCTATTGAATTGTCCTATTAAACTACTCCACATTGACCAGGGCTGATTCTGTATAGAACCCAAGGTCAGGCAAGCTCGCGAGCGTCAAGAACATACTAGGGCTGTCGAGGGGATGGTTTATTTGTCAAATTGAAAGCACTGAAAGAAAATTGCAAAAATGATATCTAAACTACTTTAATCTAGATACTAAAACTACTCTAAATTAATCTAGAAATTGAATGTTTTGCGGTGTAATTTTTGTTTTATCCTTGAGTTAGTAAAGAAAAGCAAGAAACAAAGTAAATAAACTGTTATCCCTCACTTTTAGGGATAGATAGGAATTATGTCTTGAGGCCCATAGGTTCTAGACATGGAGTACCGAGAGCTAGATCGATTTGAGCATGCCTTGGAGGGTCCTTATTTTCTCTCTTTCAGCGCCTCCACTTTGTGAGCAGCAACAACATCCATAACCTTTGGCTTGGAAGTTGGTCCTGTATCAAAGATGGTTCTTGCTCCATGAGGTAATGAGTCCAGGTATCATGGTATGTGTCACTCTGATCCTCAAAACATTTGAATATGTGCATTTAATTCCTTTTGTTTCTAACAAATGCTTGAATCTTATAATTGTCCACTTGACCATGTTTGGGGGGAACGACAGGATGCCCTAGTAAGCCTGTGCCCATAGGTTTTGGTTTGCCACTGGGGGGTTTATGAAAATCCATCGTCCGTTCCCTTCATACATACCACTTTCCATCTTATTTCCCACTCACCCATCCCATTACACTGGTCTGGGCATAGGGTTGGCCAATCATTTAGGGGTTGTACCTTACCTTGTGGGAAGAATGGGCTAAATAAAAGGCCTGGGGGGTAAAAGCAGCTGACAATAAAAGCCTAAGAATAAAACCTCGAGATGCTTCGCCCAGGGATCCCCGAGAAAGCAATAAAGAGCTTCTCAACAAGAAATAGAGGGACCTGTAAAAAATAATAAAACAAGACCTAGTTGAGGGATAGGGGGTCTCATCACGAGCCAACCTATTAGGTCCATGGGTGCCTAACGGTATGACACTACTAGCAGCTAGTTACCACGCCAGGGTAGTGACTCTTGGTTGCATGGCCAAGAGAAAGGGGGTCTCATCACGAGCCAACCTTTTCATTTCCGTGAAAGTGCTTGTGGCTAACATTGCCATCACTGGTCACCAAGCCAGGGCACTGTACCTTGACTAGATTCTTGAAAGAAAAAAACAATCAAAAGATAAAAAAGAATAAGGCAAGACCTGGTTAGAGGATGGGGGGTTTCATCACGAGCCAACCTATTAGGTCCATGAGCATCTAGCGGTATGGCACTACCAGCATCTGGTCACCATGCCAGGGTAGTGGCTCTTGGTGGCATAGCCAAGAGAAATGGGGTCTCATCACGAGCCAACCTTCTCATTCCCGTGAAATGCTTGTGGCTAACATTGCCACCACTGGTCACCAAGCCAAGGCAGTGTCCTTTGACTAATATCTTGGAAGAAAAAGAATAAAGATAAAAGGCATGAATGGGCTTGGAAATATTTGCATCCATGACAGGTGCATCTCACCCTCCACAGAGGCACCCACCGGTAAGCCATTCCTGCTATCATTGCACTTTTTGCCCAGGCATCCCCATACACCTCACCCACATACATGACTTGGATTTAATCCTTTCCGGAAACATCCATTTTCTAGTGGACACTAGCCCAATAGGACGCCCTGTCACTTTCCCCAAACTTGTATTGCAAACTTGTATAATGTCTTTGAGCACTTAACTGGGGTAATAGGGGTTTTATGCACATGTTTAATAATATTGATGATGAGATGTGATTGACATTGCTATGATCCCTGTGACTTATGAGCCCATGGAGGGCGTAGCTGTTGATGTGCAGGATCATGCCTGACGGACAGGTACCACATGGGACATGTACACATGGGGAGATGATTAGTTCAGACCTCCATGGGGTTGAAGAGCCCACCCGATGGATGCTGAGACCCTAGCAAGGGGCAGAGACAGGGCAGAGCGTTTGTACCAGGGAAGAGAAGAAGAATCCACCAGAGGCAGCTGCGGAGACCTATTGTAATGTCCCCCACCTCTTGATGAAGAGGTCTGGGAAGACTTAGTCGTCTAGACATCCCCACTAGACCATAGTCTCATACAACATGGGGAAAGGTCAGCTAACTCAATGTTATATTTTGAAGTTGACTTGGGAAAAAGGGAAAAAGGATAAAAAGTAACTCAATGAAGAATTAAAATGCTGGAGGTTGAGTTAGGAGTTGAACCCAGGGGTTAAACTAACTCAACAAGGAAATAGAATGGAAGTATAAAGGAAAGGCTAGGGTGCACCTTTCACTCATCTTGGATATTTTGGTATTTGCTTGTTGAGCTCTTGAGCACACAGTTTTGAGGGTTTTGAGATTACAAACCCTAGAGAACAACTCAGTGGTGAAAGATTTCACTCACCTTGTTCCAAGCTTGGTCTCGGGGATGAAATATTCCACCCACACTATTCTCACAGGTTCCATCATCGATTCAGAAGGGCAGCAGGGCCGTACCATTCGGGGTTTTCCAGCAGGGGCGCACCATTGTATGAGGGGAAGTTCAATCCAGCTTTGTGATAGAGCCTAAAGACATTCTAGTACTTGGGTTTTGCTTGCAGGACCTTGCTCATCAGTGTGGGGGCATTTTGGAGGAGTTGCTTAGGCCAGATTGTTAGCTACAGATTTGGGACAACTTTGAGAGAAGGAGGGCGTATTGGTGATTCAATTATTGTTAGATCCAGGGGGTTATACCTAAGATTTGCTTGTGAGACTTCTCTCAGTGACTTGTGGCAGCCCGATCTATCATCCTAGGGAGTTTCAGGAGTTTTGGAGACTTTCTTCATCCAGGCCGAATTATTGGGCACTTCAAGGTTTCAGGAGGGCGCAGTCTTGATTAGGGTTTCAACAGTTGGAGGGGAAAGACTTGGCATTGGAGCTTCATACTTCAGGGAGGGATTCCCCTTGCCCTAATCTATCTTTTGGTGAAGTTGGCATCGTTTGGAGGTCTCCTTCAGCTGGGCCGAAACTTGGGCTTTCTCATCCATCCAGCAGGACGTGCCAGCAGCTAGGGGGGTTGGAGGTAACACTAGCTCTTTTGTATTTGGTCCTTCATCATATATTCAGCGTTTGGAGGCTTATCTTGTATTGTCGGGAGCATTTTGTAGCAACTCATATCTTCTATCTTGAGGCCATCTGATGTTATTCCATATCTGCTTCTATATTGTATCATGTTCTTGCTTTTCATAATAAAAAGGTCAGATCTGTGCTTTGGAGTTCCATATCTTGTGTATTGATTAGATCTTGCATGGTATTGAGTATATCTTCATAAATTGTGCTGAATAACTGAATATAACCCTAAGGCCGAAATTTGAGAGGCCAACCTGCATACACAAACAATCAAACAATTAATTCAATGGTTAGCTAGTGTTCTCAAGCGAAAAAATTGGCTTGGGAACATTACAGTGGTATCAGAGCTCTGATCCTCCCATCCTGTGAGGATTAGCGCATGCAGAAGTTCAGTGGTATCTATATGGGTTGAAGGAAGAAACGAACAAGTGAAACAGAAGCCGAGATGGAGGGTTCAGGTGATGACATTAGGCCACAGGGCTTGGCATTCTTAGCAAAAGAGTTCCATAAATCCATAAACCAGACATAAAGTACCTTGGTCAACCACTTACAGGGGTACCGGGAAACAAATCGTAGGGGACAAGCCGAAATATCTGAGACCTTGAGGAAGGTAGATGCAAACCAGACAAGGATAGCAACAATGTTGATGGAAATGAGTCACAAGGGGAAAGGTCCAGACGTGTATGACAACAGGGAGACGAGTGGATCCCATGGAGGGAACAGGTATCATCCAGAGCATATTCCCTATCATCAGTCTGAGGGGAGCACCACATGGACAAACAAGTAGCAGAGCTACTCCTAGATTGTACTTGCCCACATTCACAGATGAACCTACACAACATGAACCCATAGATGACTTGATTGAGCAGATGGCGCAATGTACCAGGGAGCACAACGATTTTAGTATGACAGTTCAGAGGCAGATGACCCTAGATCAGTACTGTCAACTCAAATTTAGAAGCAAACCTAAGCCGAACCACAGGAGCAACTATGAGTTTGAGCGCAGGGCTGGGAAGATGGAGATTCCCTACTTTGATGGGTCGGCCAAGGTGACTGCACAAGCATGGGTACAGAAACTGGACACTTATTTGCAGCTTAACCCTATGAGGGAGATGGAGGCCATCAAGTTTGCCACCATGTAGTTGGATGGCAAAGCTCATGATTGGTGGTATCATGGATTGACCACACTTGGCCACAATCAGATAGTGGCATACACAGAGTTTACTTAGAAACTCATTGATAGGTTTGACTAGGGGGATCCTGAGCTACATTTCCGAGAGCTCACACAACTCAGACAGACGGGAGCATCGGAGGTGTACATTGAGGAATTCCAGAGGCTAGCAGTCATGGTGTAGAATGTGTCACAGACCAGGCTCATGATGCTCTTCATTGAGGGGTTGGTGGAACCCTTTAAGGGTTGGGTAAAGGCTTTTAAGCCTACCAACCTACAGGATGCTATCTGGAGGACGAGAGACCTAGGACCAACTACAAAGCCGAAATTTGTGCCTAGACCACCTCTTAACACATGAGGAAGAGACCAGAGACCTCCAATGAACCCAGGAGGGCGTGACCCAAGGGGGTTTGATAGGGGAAGAGGTAGGATGGATGAGAATACTAGAAGAGAACTAAGGAGGAAGCAACTATGCTACACGTGCAAGGAGCCATGGAACCCCTCCCACAAATGCATGGGCCGTGGCCAAGTGCATTACATAGAGGTGACATCTGACAATGAAGAGGATGAGGATTTCGGTCACATCCAGAACATAGAGGCAGACACCACTGAAACTACAGAGGAGGAGGCTACAGGTCATGACAGTACGACAAAAGAGAGAGCTACTTTGGCATCCATCAGTGGGGTGCCCAAGTACAACACCTTCAAAATGATAGGGGTCTTGCAGGGGCAAAAGGTATCAGTGTTGATTGATGGGGGATCCTCCCACAACTTCATTGACTTAACATTGCTACAGAGGAGGCATATACCCACGGTTGAATTTGAAGGATTCAAGGTGGAGGTAGTAGGTGGAAGCACCATGCTTTGTAACAGGTACATTCCAGGCATGAAGCTTACATTGGGGAGGCATGATTTGGTACAGGATGTTTATGTGATGGACCTTCCGAACACAAACATAACCCTTGGAGTACGGTGGCTTAGTACGTTGGGGCCTATCACCACCAATTACAAGACCATGGAGATGTCTTTCATAGAGGAGAGTGGACGAAAGGTAGTCCTTAGAGGCATGACAGGTAACTCAACCAAGGTAGTCACGACCAAGAGGATGGAGGCCATTTTCAGGAGAGAAGAAATCGTGTATGCTGCTGAGTGCAAGATTTCGGCACATGTGGACAAGATGTTTCAAGAGTTTAAAAGTCTTGTAGAAAATTAGATAGGTAAGAAGATTAAAGTGTTGAGATTAGGGATCAAGAGGGAGCTAATAGTGCCTTACAACCCACAACAAAATGGGGTTGCAGAGGGAAGAACGAGTCCATCATAGACACTACCAAGGCAATGATCCATGACATAGATTCGCCCATGTGTCTTTTGGTAGAAGCATGTTGCACAACTGTCTACATTCTAAATAGGTGTCCTCATAGGATATTGAAGGACAAGATACTAGAAGAAGCTTTTACTTGTGAGAAACCACATGTATCACATTTTTATGTTTTTGGTTGTCCTATATATATTCATACTCTTGAGGAGAAAAGAGCTAAATTGGAGACATCTAGTTTGAAGGGTATTTTTTTGGGATACAATGAGACTTCCAAGGTTTACCAAGTTTGCATTGCGCCCTAGTAGAAGATAGTTGTAAGTTGAGATGTTAAGTTTGACGAGGATGAAGGATCCTTTAGCTCTCGAAAGCCTTCAACAAAGATTGAGACTGTAGAAAAGTTTGCTGCCCCAAAAGCTGATCCACAAATTCCAGATAAATCAAAGTCAGATCACCCAGATTCTAGTGTAGGTACATAGACCATTTTTCCTTCAAGTTCAATTGGGAGGCCCAAATAATTTACCTAGACAGTACATGAGGCATAGGAGCAAGTAGAAGAGCCTATGACTTCTTTCTATGTGAGTCATCCTCCTAAGTAGTTTCCTAATTATGTTGCACTAATGTCTTCCATTATTGATGTACAACCTTTCAGTTATGAGGAAGTAGCAGGTGAGAAGGTATGGCGGGATACCATGTTCTACAGTACAACTCCATCGTGAAGAATGATGTGTGGGAGATAGTATCGAGATCAATAGGGAAGTTGGTGATTTCTTCCAAGTGGATGTACAAGGTGAAGCATATAGTTTATAGTAGTATTGAGAAGTATAAAGCGAGGTTTGTAGCAAGAGGATTCTCCCAGAAAGAGGTAGTAGATTGTGAGTAGACCTTTGCTCCAGTTGTCAGGTATGCTTCCATTAGAACCATTATGTCTTTAGCATCAATACTTGATTGGGATTTCTATTAGACTGATGTTAAGACAACTTTTTTTAATCGTCTGATTTCTTCCAAGTGGATGTACAAGGTGAAGCATATAGTTTATAGTAGTATTGAGAAGTATAAAGCGAGGTTTGTAGCAAGAGGATTCTCCCAGAAAGAGGTAGTAGACTGTGAGTAGACCTTTGCTCCAGTTGTCAGGTATACTTCCATCAGAACCATTATGTCTTTCGCATC
>JASDQU011027284.1:38211-54536 GCA_032191745.1 Picea mariana | reverse complement strand
AAAGAAAAGAAAGGGGACACACGAAGCATCAGTTGCTGAAGAAAAGGAACCTACAAAGAATACCAAGCAAGATAAAACAAACTTCTTCTTCTAAGACAAGGTAATAATACTCTTGATAGTTCTTGTACATACCATGTTTTCTGTACATATCTTGCATATCTACTTCTTAGAAGATAATGTGTTCAAAGAGAAACTATACCTATCGAAGAAACAAAAAGGATTGCTATCATTATGACTACAAGTCAGACAATACAAATGAAAGGATGAAGTACATCAAACAATTCATGTGGAAGTTATTACATAAGTAACAGTTGCAAGATAAGCCGAAATTAGAATCAATCTTGAAGTAAAAGAGAAGAAGTAAAAGATAGGAAGAAGTCAACAATCAAGAAGAAATTGGAGAAAGACTTATGACACCTTGCAGAAGGCAATAAGGATGCGGACGAAAGCGTGGATTATGGAGGGAGCCGATTATATATTTCCAAAAGAAAAACATGCATTGAAGATGATCCATTGAAGATGATGAAGTATATATCCATGAAAGGCCGTACGTGTTCAGTTCGACCTTAGAAGAAGTCTTCTTCGAAGAGCAACCTTAAAGTATCTGTGGTTTTCCATCCACATCCATGATCCTATGATGAAAGAAAGAAGTGGAATCTCTAGGGCATGGAATCTATAAGAAACTCCATGGACCCAAGAGCTAAAGAGAAACATGAGGAAGAACATGAAGATTCCAAGAAAGAAAGAAAAGGCAGAAGTTAGAACAACTAGTCATTGTATCAAGAATCACAAGATTACCAGCCTGATATGAACTCACTAAAAGCAATCAGGCAGAGGAACTGAAAGTTGTGATGAAGAACAGTGTATGGAAGACTTATGAATGAAAGCATTGCGAGATCTAGAACTAGAGGTTCTCCCAGATGGAGGGAGAAGACTATGATGATTACTCGTTCTAGTAAACCAGACATACCTCTACATGAGTCATTATATCATCCGCAATATCCATGGGTTGGAGTTCTACATCAAATGAATGCAAAAACTGTTCTCCAGAGAAATTGAACAGAGAACGTATGAAGAGCAACCTCAAGGCTTTGAGGCATACCAAAAAGAGACCCTTGTATGCAGATGGAAGAAGACAACTTGGTGGAGAACCTCCAATGCACAGCAGAAGCGTGGTGAAGACTTTCGATAACAGAGATATTGTATCAGAATGATTACTCAGAAGATCAGGATGATGGATTGCCAATCCATGACAAAGATCTCATGATGACAGAAGAAGTGCCACATGATGACAGAAGAAGTGCCACATGGATATGTTCCAGTTTGACCCTTGCCACGATGTTGTGAGCTAGCAGGAACCAAAGAGGAATCCAACAATGATATACTATATTGATCAGAGCTATATGAAGCCTTCAGAGAAAACCAGTGTTCCAGACTGAAGTACATTTGAGATCAAGCATCACATTCTTCGTGATGAAGTCCAAAAAGGAGAAAGTGGTTCTCCAATATATATCTCCACAGATGAGCAGATAAGCAAACATTTTGGTAAAGCTTCTGTCCAAGATGAAAGAGTTTGCGTACTCAAGCTGGAGCTCGTGGAGACCGTTATCGCATAGTTTGTAGCTGGGAAAAAAGCTATAAGATTTAAGGCCAAACTGGTGTAATAGGAACCTATCCCACCCAATGTCACCACGATGGGGAGGTTCTTTCTCTTTAGGGAGGTTAGGCCCAGGGGAGACGCCCCGGTGACCTATGGTTTTGAAGAGGCAAAAGGCTAATAAGACCAAGATAAGGTTTTCCCCCTTCACAAGTCACCACCCAAACAGAAAGTCCCAGCCAAACAACCAATAATAAAGTAAATCCCCAATCAAGAACACCTGTCTAGAACAAGACAACAACAAACAGATATATGCAAGCTATATTTCAATGGGTTAGTACTTCATAAGACTATCTGATATATATAAGCAATTAACAATAAATGTTGACGAAGTCAATGTTTATCAATAGCAAATGAAAAGAATATGACACTTCACCAATAAATATTGGAACGATGTGGCACTCAATGTAACCAATCAACACTTCATTTAATAAATGCTTTAAACCACCATTCAATTGCTCATAAAGTAAAACGTTGCTGCATTAAAGATGAAATATCCAATGATGACATCAACAACTTAGGGTTAGTAGGTTAGGGTTTGAATTTCAAAGAATTTAGAGAGTGGTTTGATCAGCTTCACTTCAACATTGGAGGACTTTAGATCAGTGCTTTAGGGTAAAATGGAGTAAAAAATGAAGGATGCAAGGGTTGAAGGAGGAAAGCTAAGGACTAGAGGGAAGAGTTCTGAAGTGTTTCTATGGTAGGGCCTCAGAATCAAAACCCTAGGGGAGAGAGGCTCACTCTGGTGTTGCTATAGCAAGGCCTCGTGCTCTCTCCTCCTTCCTTAGGTCAATTTGGCAAAACGGCTAGCTCAGATGAAGCACAAAATCAAGACAAGAAGGCTTAATGAGGGAGAGTGTTGCTACAACAAGGCTCTTTCATCAAACCCTAAAAGAAAAACGGCCCTAAGTGTAGATAACCTAGGCTTGGGATGTCTTCTTCCTCTTGAATTCAAAATGGTACGGCTAGAAAAGGAGAGGAAGAAAAAGGAGTGTAGCTACGACTAGGCTCTCTTCTTCTTCTTCAATGGTTGAAAGCTTCTCTATCAGGGGACATGAGATAAGGACCTACTTGTGTGCTTGTCACCTAGGGTTTTGATTCAACAAATTATAAATATATGCAAGAAAATAAGACTACAACCATTCATTTAAGAATTTTTGCAGAAAAATACTTACAATTCATCAAGAAATAACCATGCAAACCCTAGTTGTAACACCTTCCTTCAAGAGAAACACCATAGAATGCCAAAAAGTCTTCGTTCAACAAGTGCGCCTCACTTAAATCAGCCAAATACCCAAGATAGGGCGCAAATTTCAGACCTCCTTATGGAGTGAATGAGTGACGATGATAAAATGAGAGTGAAAACCCTCAATATATAGTGTATCAATGACCTAATTTACTTTTTAGGTCATCAAAAGGTCGACAAGGCCATAATACCAAAATAATTCTGTTTTTACATTAAAATGTCAAATCTAAACCCTAATCAAGCAAAAGGTAAGACGTCACCCCTTTCTAGGGTGACGTTAGCCCCTAATAGGGAAAATGCAGCCTCCTAAAGTGAGACGTTAGCCCTCCTTGGTCTCCTCCAAGCTGCCACACGTGCCAACTTCCCTGTCCATCTGCCAACATGCTTATGATGACGTCATAAGCCTCCTAGTGATGTCCCAGGCCATCTAGAGCCAACGTCCCACTGAAAATGGGTCAATCCCTCTAGGTCCAGCTGTGTCGGGGTGCCATTGGTGGAACGCCCTCTTCTTCTTTGGTACAAAGTATCTGTCTGGTCTCTGCCCCCTGATGGGGTCTCAGCATCCATCTGGTGGGCTCTTCAGCCCCATGGAGGTCCGAACTGATCAAATCCCCACGTGTACCGGTCCAAATGGTACCTGTCCGTCGAGTATGGTCCTGCACATCAAAATCTACGCCCTCCATGGGCTCATCAGTCACAGGGATCATAGCAATGTCAATCACATTTCATCATTAATTTATTAAACAAATGCATAAAATCCCTAATACATCAGTTGACAGCTCAAAGACGTTCCACAAGCCTGCAATACATGTCCGGGGAAAAGGACAAGGCGTCCTATTGGGCTAGTGTCCACAGGAAAAGGAAAGTTCCCAGAAAGACCTCTTCCAGGCCATGTAAGTGGGTGGTGTGGTCAGGGGATGTCCAAGCATGTAGGTGCAATGATGGCCAAGGATGCAAAGGTGTTACCTGTGGGTGCCTTTGTAGAAGGCGAGCTGTCCCTGTCATGGATGCATTTTTTCCAAGCCCATTCTTGCCTTTATTCTTTTTTCCCTTTTTATTCTTTTTTGCCTTTTTGTTCAAGAGCTAATCAGGGGACACTGCCTTGGCATGGTGACCAGAGCTGACAGCGTTACCCGCAAGTACTTTCGTAGAGATGAGAAGGCTGGCTCGTGATGAGACCCCCTTTCTCTTGGCCATGCAACCAAGAGTCACTGCCCTGGCGTGGTAACCAACTGGTGGCAATGTCATATTGATAGGCACCCATGGACCTAATAGGCTGGTTCGTGATGAGACCCCCTATCCTCTGACCAGGTCTTGTTTTATTATTTTTTCGGGTCCCTCGTGTTTCTTGCTGAGAAGCCTTTTATTGATTTCTCGGGGATCCTTGGGCGAAGCATCTCAAGGTTTTATTCTTTGGCTTTTATCTTTTACCAGCTTGCTTTTACCTTCTGGGCCTTTAGCCCCTTCTTCCCATGAGGTAAGGTGCAGTCCTGAAAATAGGTCAACCAAATGCCCGGACAAGGGGAAAGGGACAGATGAGTTGGAAACAAGATGTAAAAGTGGTATTATGATGGGAGCGGACGATGACTTTTCAGAAATCCCCCCAGTGGAAAACCAAGACGTACAGACACAGGCTTGCTAGAGCACCTAGTCAATCCCCCCAGACATGGTCAAGTGGGCAAATGTAAGATCCAAGCAGTTGTTAGAAATAGAATGAATCAGATGCATATATTTAAAGGTTTTAATGATCAAAAGTGACACATACCATGATACCTGGACCAATTACCTCATGGAGCAAGAACCCTTTCTGATACAAGACCATGCCGATGGTGATGGATGCTGTTGCTGCTGATAAGATAAAGATGATAGANAGGGCCATGCTCAGGTCAATCCTGCTCTCGGTACTCCATGTCTAGGACCTGTGGGCCTCGAGACATGATCTCCTAGTTATCCCTGAAAAGTGGGGATAACAGAGACAACTTCCGTATTGAAAAAGGAAGAGATGACTCCCAGGTTGGGAAGGAGCACTGATGTGTTAATGATTGATGGACAATCATTTTTCAGTTCGAAAAATGGTCTAGGATGAGCAGTTCCTTTCCAGATTCGGAAAGTGGTTTGAGGTTTCTGACAGACAGGCGTTTTCCAGTTCGGAAAATGGCCCAGATCGAACGGTCATTTTCGTAATGAAAATGGTTCGATGGATTGTTGATGTACCATAGACAGCGATTTCCCATTGTGGTTAACATGGGGAATGGTCTAGGGCAGTCTCTCTTCTTGAGGGTTACTCAAGAAGACTGGCCCGCCTCGCCGAACAACGATTTCCCATTGTGGTTAACATGGGGAATGGTTCGTTTTCGAGGTTGGTGCAGGACAGTCATTTCCTTAGGAAATGGTCCGGATAGTCATTCCTTAGGGCAGATTCATTCTCTCCAGGTTGCACTTTGTTTAGTGCCATAGGAATGGCCCAAGGTGGGGAATGGTCCAGGTTCAACAATCAGGGACAGACATTCCTTAGGGCAGACTCATTCTCTCCAGGTTACACTTTGTCTAGTGTTGGAGGAATGGCCCAAGGTGGGGAATGGTCCAGGTTCAGAAATCAGGACAATTATTCTTCCTTGCTTGAGAAGAATAGTCCAGATAGCTCATCATTGATGTTTGACCTTCTGAGGGCAGATGCTCTTCCAGATCTCACAGATGTGAGTGGAAGAATGGCCCAGATGATTCAGTTTATATCATAACATTGTTTCTATGAAAGTTGATATTAGATGATTGTTATGAAGACTGTATGTCTCTAGACAGTAGATGCATACTACTGTGGTGGATGTGTTCCATTGTTTGTGACTATACGTCACTGATCGAGTATCTGTGCGGTACTTGGTGTGGTAGTGTACCACTGGATTGTAGTTGTGTACTACTATGAATAGACACAGTTGTGTTCTATTGAATGATATTGTTCTGACTGTCTTGAAGACTATCAACAGTGTTGAAAATGATTATCAAATAGATAGATGATCAATGGACAGAGATTTCCCAGACGGAAAATGGTTCAGGACATTTATTTTTCTACGACATATGTCCAGATTAGAAGAATGGCTCTTCTGTCACTCTGTGGTGAGAGTGACTTATCCAGCATCATGTCTAAATTACTCAGATAGAGTATGGTTTCGAGAGATGATGCAGTTGATGACACTGATGGCGATGATGGTGCTCTAGTCATAAGATAGTCTATACAACTATGTTGATGCTACCGGGTGAATGGTATGTTTGTGCTCAAGACCATTACCTGTAATACCTGCCTAGCTAGGAGAGAGTGTTAATATTATGGTAGCTGCGGGAGGTATTTACCTCCGCGTGTAAACTTGACGAGAATAGAATATTCCAGGAAGCAAGAAGAAACCCTAATGAGTTGGCTAATAACCCTAGAAGACAAGTCGGCTCAAGAGGATAATTTGTATTAGGTTATTAGCCTACAAGAGAAGTCGGCCAGAAGAAATATTACATACTAAGTAAATAGACACCCAGAATGAGAAGTCGGCCCAAGCAGTTAGCCAGAATTAGTATAAATACAGGAGGCTAGTCTTCATTTTGGTAGGCATTCTCAGAATTGCAGAGCAACACTTGTGCGCACTGCAGTTGCCCAGTTTGTGCGCAAGTTTGGAGGAGAGCTGCCGTTGCAACTAGCAGATTGCGTTTTGGCTTGGACTATCTCTTGGTTATGGTTTGGACTATCTGATCAGCTCTTGTTTGGTGCGCTATCCTTGGGGAAAGGTGCGCTACCCTTTGTTTGGCTATCTAGCCTAGGGTTTTCTTCCGGAGTGATTCTTTGTCAAGGTTAAGGTGCTCGGAGGGTGGCTTTAGCCTATGGTTGGGTGACAATAGTGATATTGTCGATGGTAAAACGAGCACATCCATTATATTCTAACACTTTATGTGCTGAAGCAGGCACCATGTGCTTGTTACTCATGGATTGATGAGTACCTACAGAATTTGGGATTCACTAAGACTACTGCAGATCTTAATGCATATTATCTGTTTGATAAATCTGATCTACTTACCTTAGTGCTGTATGTAAATCACCCGGTCTTGATAGATAGTTCAAAAAATCTCATAAAATGGTGCAAGAAGAAACTAGAAAGTGAATTTGACATTAAGGACATCGAGCTTATTTACTATTTCTTGGGTTTGTAGGTTTGATAGACTCTAAGAGAGGTGTTCCTTGGACAGGTTAAGCATGTAGTTGAGATTCTGAAGAGGTTTTAGATGATGGACTGTAAACCCTTGGCTATTCCTATGATACCTTATCTGAAGTGAGCAACAGATTCAGAGTTAGATTTGGTTGATCCATAAGTGTACAGATAGTTGATAGTTTCCCTCATGTATCTGAATACTAGATCTAATATTTGTTTTATCGTGAACACATTGAGCCAATATATGGTTGAGCTAAGGCGGATTCACTAGGTTGCTACAAAGCATGTGCTCCATTACTTGAATGCCACAGTGGATTATGGTCTGAGGTATGTAGGAGGTGATGATTTGATGATCCATGGTTTTGTGGATTTGGACAAGGCTGGAGATGCAGGTGACTGTAAGAGTACTTCAGGGTTTTGTTTCAATTTGGTTTAGGTATGATATCTTGGTTTAGCAGGAAGTAGGTAGTAGTGGCACTTAGTTTCACAGAGACAAACTTCAAAGTATATGGCAGCTAGTTCTACTAGTTGTTAGGCCATCTGGCTTTGCAAGTTGATAGCAGAGTTGACCAATCAGATGTTGGAGATTATAGTGATTTACCGTGATTATCAGAGTTGCAACAAGCTCTTTGAGAATCCAATGTTTTATGATCATTCCAAGCACATTGATATTTGGTACCATTTCATCAGAGATAGAGTTCAGAAGTGAGCAATGGTGTTGGAGTATGTTCCTTTGAGTTCATAGGTTGTTGATATTTTGATGAAGTCCCTGGCTAAGGGGAAGCTTGAGATGTTGAGGGAAACAGTGGGCTTGGTAGAGAACACCTTCCTTGCAAGGAGGGAGTGTTAGAATTTACCTGGTTGCTTGACAGCTATTCTCATTTTAGCAACATGCTTCAACATACCTATAGCAGCCTGTAGCAACAACATACCTGTAGTGGTTTGTAGCAGTAGGTGAAGGGTGGAGCAGTTGTTTAGGATCCAACGGTAAAGGGACGTGCATGCATGCGCTAACCATAGATAGATGTGTTATTTCTGTCTTCAGTTCAGTGCTAAAATTAGATTTTTAGTTAAGTTGTAAAATTAGAGCACATGGAAAATGAGGTTTCCAATTTTAGATAAGGGCACATTATTCTAGGAGCACGCTGCTCTATTAGAGACAACTTCTGCATGTAGCCTGGGTGCATTTCCTTTTGATTAAGTTAAGTAGGGCGCACAAGTAGAGCTATCCCTCTGTTGTTATTCATTCAGTTTACCAAAGAGTGTGTGCACTGTTTTTCCTTTCCCGAGTTAATAAAGAAAACGGAGATGATTTTCTGACTGCCCAATTTCTTGTTAGTTACTGTTAGTACTTTTCAGTTGGTGTATGTGTTTTAGTATCTAGCATACAGAAGTAGTTTTGAGAGTTCCCTAAGTTTTCAGCTCTCTAGGGTTAACAGTTTTGCAGGTCTGTTTACCATTTACTGAAATTTAACAATCCTTTATCAGCAGAATGAGTGAGTAGTGAGGCATAGCCATTAATGATTAAAGTGGTCGGACATTTGGATTTCCCTTTTCAAGTTTTGGTATTTTAGAGGCTATGGCTGTAATTTCATTTCTTTCCCCAAAATATATTCCTAGTTTTCAATCAACATTGCTTAAAATCCTAACAGGATTTCAAGGTATATTATACATTTGAAGACCTATTATTTGTGATATCTTTAATGTCTATATTTTCATGTCCTCTTTATTAGTTGACATATTTGGTAGTTAATCTTTGTTACTGAAGGTTTGAAACCCTATTATGCAGCTTGAAATGGGATATCCATTATCCATTTGTTTTTTGTATTTTTACTGCGTTAGGAATTTCATCTTTGTGTTTTTTTCCAAACTACCAAAATATCGTTTGCAAATGACTTATGTTTGGTGGTTCTTCCTTTGTTGAGACTCGAGTTCTTCATATTTTGTGAAACCGATATATGTTGATATTATGGTAGCCACGGGAGGTATTTACCTCCACGTGTAAACCCGACAAGAATAGAATATTCCGGAAAGCAAAAAGAAACCTTAATGAGTTGGCTAATAAGCCTAGAAGACAAGTCGGCTCAAGAGGATAATTTGTACTAGGTTATTAGCCTCCAAGAGAAGAAGTCGGCCAGAAGAAATAATATATACTGAGTAAATAAGTACCCAGAAGAGAAGTCGGCCTAGGTAGTTAGCCAGAATTAGTATAAATACAGGAGGCCAGTCTTCATTCTGGCAGGCATTCTCAAAATTGCAGAGCTCACTTGTGCGCACTGCAGTTAGCCAATTTTGTGCGCAAGTTTGGAGGAGAGCTGTTGTTGTAGTTGCTGCAGCTAGCAGATTACGTTTTGGCTTGGACTATCTCTTGGTTATGGTTTGGACTATCTGATCAGCTCTTGTTTGGTGCACTATCCTTGGAGAAAGGTGCGCTACCCTTTGTTTGGCTATCTAGCCTANGCTTCGGCCTATGGTTGGGTGACAATAGTGATATTGTCGATGGTAAAATGAGCACATCCATTATATTCTAACAGGTTATGGGCCCACACCTCCTTCACTCAGTCTAACCACTGGAAGGGAGCATAGCCATAAGGATATTAAGCTCGTTGAAGAATTGCCGCTAGGGTTTCTAGCAGGAGTAGTCACCAAAGCACTGCCACTAGGGTTTCTAGCAAGAGTAGTCACCAAAGCACTGCCACTAGGGTTACTAGCAGGTGCAGTTACAGAAACCCTAATCCTCTCGTTGAGGCACCTTAAGTGAAGGGATTGACCTAATTTTCGGATAGACTAGTGCGCCCTAGTCTAGCTTATCTCCTGGTACTCTCAGCAAGCCAAGACGTCAAGTTTGAGTTTTTGGTCAAATCTAGGGTTGACCAAGTCAAAGAAGCCATGACCTACTCCATGAAGTCAGAAAACAAGTTAGATGGAGCTTTTAACTTCAGAGCATGGAAGACAAGGATTGACCTCATCCTTGCCAAGAATAAAGTGCTGGATATCGTGAAAGGAAAGATCGTGGAACCAGAGTTTGAAGAAGGGAAAGAGAAACAACCGCAGAACGTTGCAGTTATGGAGAAGTTCAAAGATAGTGACATCAACGCCATGAGTATCATAGTGGACTCTATAAAAGACCACTTGATACCTTACATCTCCCATCTTGACTCATCAAAGAAGATGTACGATGCCCTAACAAACCTCTTCTCAATCAGAAACATTGAACAAGTAATGAGTCTGAAGAATGAGCTCCGTGACATGAAGATGAATGATGATGATAGCATAACATCATACTTTGTGAAAATCTCTCAGTTAAGAGATCAACTACAAGTTATTGAAGAGATAATTTCAAAGAAGGAATTGGTAAACATAGTACTCAATGGTCTTCCCAAGACATGGGATGCATTTGCCGCAAGCATGAACACAAGGAAGGAGTATCCTACATTTGAAGAACTTTGGACTTGCTGTGCTCAAGAAGAATCAAGGATCAATGCAAAAGAGAAACCTCAAAAGAAGTACGATGATCAAGCCTTCACAGCAAGATTCAAGAATTTCAAGAACAAAAGGAAGTTTGAAAGGAACCCAAATCAAAAGAAGGATATGTCAGAAATACAATGCTTCAACTGTCGAAAATATGGTCACTACAAGAATCATTGTCTCGAGCTAAATAAAAGGAAGGAGACACATGAAGCATCAGTTTCCGAAGAAAGGAAACCCTCAAGGAAAACCAAGCAGGATAAAGCAGACTTCTTCCTCTAAAGACAAGGTAACAATATTCTTCATAGTTCTTGTACATATCTTGTTTGCATAGTCTCTGTACATATCTTGTATATCTAGCTCTTAGAAGATAATATGTTCCAAGAAGAACTATACTTATGGAAGAGCAACAAGATAAGGATTGCTATCATTATGACTACAAGTTAGACAATACACATGAAAGGATGAAGTACATCAAACAAATCATGTGGAAGTTATTACATAAGTAACAACTGCAAGATAAGCTGAAATCAACAATCACGAAGAAATTGGAGAAAGACTTATGACACCTTGCAGAAGGCAGCAATAAGGATGCAGACGAAAGCGTGGATTATGTTAGATGTAGGGAGCCGATTATATACTTCCAAAGGAAAAACATGCACTCATACATGAAGCAAGGATTAGGAGGGAGCTAATCCTATGATCCATTGAAGATGATGAAGTATATATCCATGGTAGCAGCCATGAAAAGAAATACGTGTTCAGTTTGACTTCAGAAGAAGCCTTCTTCGAAAAGAAGCCCTAAAGTATCCCTAGTTGTCCATCCACATCCATGATCCTATGATGGAAGGAAGAAGTTGGAATCTTCAGAGCATGGAATCTATAGAAAACTCCATGGACCTAAGAGCTAAAGAAAAACATGAGGAAGAACATGAAGATTCCAAGAAAGAAAGAGAAGCCAGAACAATTAGTCATTGTATCGAGAATCACAAGACTACCAGCCTGATATGAACTCACTAAAAGCAATCAAGCAGAGGAACTGAAAGTTGTGATGAAGAATTGTGTATGGAAGACTTATGAACGAAAGCATTGCGAGATATAGAACTAGAGGTTCTCCCAGATGGAGGGAGAAGACTATGATGATTGTTTGTTCCAGTAAACTCTGCATAAGCCACTATATCGTCCACAATATCCATGGGTTGGAGTTAACATCAGACAAATGTAAGGATTGTTCTCCTCAACAGAGTAATCAAACAAATAAGTGTGTAGCAACCTCAAAGTTTTGAGGTATACCAGAAGGAGTCTCTTGTATGCAGATGGAAGAAGCCAACTTGGTAGAGAGCCTCCAATGCATAACAAAAGCGTGGTGAAAAACCTTCTATAATAGAGATACTGTATCAGAATGGTTACTCAATGGTTACTCAGAAGCTCAGGATGATGGATTGCTAATCCATGACTAACCCTCATGATGGCAGAAGAAGTACCACTTGGATATGTTCCAGTTTGACCCTTGCCACGATGTTATGAGCTAGCAGTAAACAAAAGATGAATCCAACAATGATTGATCAGAGCTATATGAAGCCTTCAAAGAATACTAGTTTTCCAAAAAGACCGAAGTACATTGAGATCAAGCATTACACTCTCCGTGATGAAGTCCAGAAAAGAGAAAGTGGTTCTCAAATATATATCTCCATAGATGAGCAGATAAGTAGACATTTTGGTAAAGCCTCTGTCCAAAATAAAAGAGTTTGTGTACTCAAGCTGGAGCTCATGGAGATGACTTCCTCATTGAAAAAGGAAGAGATGACTCCCAGGTTGGGAGGGAGCACTGATGTGTTATTGATTTATGGACAGTCATTTTTCAGTTCGAAAAATGGTCTAGGATGAGGAGTTCCTTTCCAGTTCGGAAAGTGGTTTGAGATTTCTGACGGACAGGCATTTTCCAATTCGAAAAATGGTCCAGATCGAACGGCCATTTTTGTAATGAAAATGGTTCGATGGATTGTTGATGTACCATAGACAACGATTTCCCATTGTGGTTAACATGGTGAATGGTCTAGGGAAGTCTCTCTTCTTGAGGGTTACTCAAGAGGACTGGCCCGCCTCGTCGGACAGTCATTCTTTCGAAGCTTACAGTTGTGAGTAGTTTCGAAGAATGGTTCGTTTTGGAGATTGGTGCAGGACAGTCATTTCCTTAGGAAATGGTCCGGACAATCATTCCTTAGGGCAGATTCATTCTCTCCAGGTTGACCTTTGTTTAGTGTCGGAGGAATGGCCCAGGGTGGGGAATGGTCCAGGTTCAGCAATCAGGGATAGGCATTCCTTAGGGAAGACTCATTCTCTCCAGGTTGCACTTTGTTTAGTGCCAGAGGAATGGCCTAGGGTGGGGAATGGTCCAGGCTCAGAAATCAGGATAGTTATTCTTCCTTGCTTGAGAAGAATAGTCCAGATAGCTCACCATTGATGTTTTACCTTCTGAGGGCAGATGCTCTTCCGAGATCTCACAGATGTGAGTGGAAGAATGGCCCAAATGATTCAGTTTATATCAACCTGCACAGAAAATATTGTTATGATATAAACTGAATCATTTGNTCCTTGCTTGAGAAGAATAGTCCAGATAGCTCACCATTGATGTTTTACCTTCTGAGGGCAGATGCTCTTCCGAGATCTCACAGATGTGAGTGGAAGAATGGCCCAAATGATTCAGTTTATATCATAACAATATTTTCTGTGCAGGTTGATATCAGATGATTGTTATGGAGACTGTATGTCTCTAGACAGTAGATGTATGCTACTGTGGTGGATGTGTTCCATTGATTGTGACTATACGTCACGGATCAAGTATCTGTGTGCTACTTGGTGTGGTAGTGTACCACTGGATTGTAGTTGTGTACTACTATGGATAGACACAGTTGTATTCTATTGAATGATATTGTTCTGATTGCCTTGAAGACTATCAACAATTTTGGAAACGATTATCAGCTAGATGGATGATCAAAGGATAGAGATTTCCCAGACGGAAAATGGTTCAAAACATTTATTCTTCTAGGACACATGTCTAGATTAGAAGAATGGCTCTTGTGTCACTCTGTGGTGTGAGTGACTTATCCAACATCATGTCTGATTACTCAGATGGAGTATGGTTTCGAGAGATGATGCAGCTGATGACACTGATGGTGATGATGGTGCTCATGATCTAGTCATGAGATAGTCTATACAACTATGTTGATGCTATTGGGTGAATGGTATGTTTGTGCTCAAGACCATTACCTGTAATACCTCCCTAGCTAGGAGGGAGTGTTGATATTATGGTAGCTGCGGGAGGTATTTACCTCTACGTGTAAACCTGACAAGAATAGAATATTTCGGGAAGTAAGAAGAAACCCTAATGAGTTGGCTAATAACCCTAGAAGACAAGTCGGCTCACGAAGATAATTTGTACTAGGTTATTAGCCTCTAAGAGAAGAAGTCGGCCAGAAGAAATAATATATACTGAGTAAATAAGTACCCAGAAGAGAAGGCGACCCAGGCAGTTAGCCAGAATTAGTATAAATACGGGAGGCCAGTCTTCATTCTGGCAGGCATTCTCAGAATTGCAGAGCTCATTTGTGTGCACTGCAGTTAGCCAGTTTTGTGCGCAAGTTTGGAGGAGAGTTGCTATTGCAGCTGTTGTAGCTAGCAGATTACGTTTTGGCTTGGACTATCTCTTGGTTATGGTTTGGACTTGTTGCCGTCCTAATACACACTTGCTAACGTGAGCTAAGTTCGGCTCACTTAGTGTGTCCTTGGAGGCACAATGCCTAGGTTCTCGGTCCACACTGTCACCTTGACTGGAACCTCTTCCTTCTAGGCTTACTCCTAGGGAAGCCAAGGGGGGTAGTCCCTAGTTACTAGATTGATTTTAGTGTTTAAGGTTCTAGGAGTTAGTTTCAATTTGTTTAAAGGCTAAAGGGGAAAACTAGCCTATGATGCAAAGGCAACCAATGCAAAGTGCAAGTCTATCTAAATGTCAATCAGCCCTTTCCCTAAGTCAACTAAGACTAGTGCCTAAGGTTGGGCAATGGGGTCAACTAAGTTTGAGGGTGGTTTATTACAAAAGTATTACAATATGAACAAGTTAAATTACCCCAAACCAAAGATTATAATTACTTACAAAGGAATTACAAGTGTTACAATGTTTACAAAATGCACAAATAGATACAAAGATACAAAAGATACAACAAGATGTAAGTGAGATCAACACATTAGCCAAGCATGCCCGAATAGCACTTACTCTATTGGACCGCTTTCACTGGCAACCACAAAAAGCACTCAAGAATCAAAGAAGGTGATGCCTCCCAAAGTGGGATACTCAACCTCTTCTTGATTCACACCACAACAAGCAAAAGGAAATGAGATATTCAATGTTTAACTTAATTGCTCAATAAGATATGAAACATCAAAGACATTCACCATGAGGTTGCAACAAAGATATAAGCTTGAAATTATCACCAATGTGTTTTCCTATGCATACATCTAAGTCCCCCAAACATACAAAGGTGATCTATGCAACTAAATGATTAAGGGGTTTCTTAAAAGTTAAATTAATTTTATGTTCCCTCCCCCTAAACTATGTTTGTGCTTTAAACTTCCTCCTCCCTTGGCCAAATGTACTGCCGGGTGTTCAAGATAGTAAGGCAACGAGGCCCACCCTAGCTTACCAGGTCAGCCCTGACAGTAAGAGTACTTCCCGGAGAGGATCCCCTTAAGGATCACGGGACGGTCCCCCGCCACTTCCCTCCGTTGTTTTCCTCAAACCCGTTTTAGATGGTGGAGATGGCTGAATAAAGCCCCTAAAAGTTGTCTAAGTGTTATTATGACCCGCGGGTGGGTCTTTAGGTGTGTTGGGTTGCTTTTAGAAGTGTTTTAGGCCCTTAAAATTTTAGTTTTTAGCGTATGGCCGAATTGAAAAAGTTGATAAAAATGTGTTTGCAAGATGTGAATTAAAAGAGCATTAACACATTAAAACATAAATGGAAATGTGCAATAGATGTACCATTCATTCATGAACCATTCCACATATGTACTTGAAAGGAAATGTGAGATTGAGGCAAGAACAACTTGCCACTTATAACAAAAAACTTGCTTGAAAAAGTAAAGTTATGAATGTAAGAGCTTAACCCATAAAGCAAGATAACATGAATGTAGAGAGTACTTGAAATGTAAAACTGAAAATGAAATGCCTTAGACCATAAAATATAACATTAAGCAAAGATATTCATCATGGCATCACATCATCATTTAAACATTCAACTTGCAAAAATAGAAGGGCAAGAACAACTTGCCTAGAGAAAGTGAAAGGATAGATCAAGATTAATGATTCATCAACATGTGTTACGTGTTAAACCCAAGTAAAGATATGTGCTTGAAAAGTGAAGTTTTAACAAGTTAACGAACAAGATCTTAAACCATGAATTAAAACCACATATGCTTAGAAAAGAAAAAGGAAAAACGATTTATGAAACTAATAGATTTAACACTTAAGAGATATTTTAAACCATTTAACCATTTAGCAATGTAAGCGTAAGCATATGAAGTAGAACTTGAAGAAAAGAAACTTGATTGTGATGACTACCTAGATTATTTTAACCATTAAGAGCATGTAGACATCAAAAGAAAGATAAGTTTTCCTTAGGCCTAGCGATTTTGGGGATTACTCTCCCAAGGTGCAGGCACATTAGCTTATTAAAATGAAATAAAACTTGGAAAGAAAGAAACCACTTACAAT
>JASDQU011027284.1:10257-31852 GCA_032191745.1 Picea mariana | reverse complement strand
TGATTGCAAGCTGGGACTTGCATCAGAGTTTGAGATGAGTGATATCGGATTGATGCACTACTTTCTGGGTATGGAGGTATGGCAGGAGGAGGGTCACATATTTCTCGGGCAGGGGAAGTATGCAGCAGATATTCTGAGCAGATTTCAAATGGAGGACTGCAGACCTATGTCTACACCTATGATCACCAACTGGAAGAAGCTTAGTGCTTCAGATAGCCATTTGGTGAATGCCACAGTTTACAGGCAGTTGATCGGTTCACTTATGTATCTGGTTAACACCAGACCAGATATATGTTTTGCCGTGAACACCCTCAGCCAGTACATGGTTGAGCCGAGGAGTGTTCACATGGTTGGGGCAAAACACATCTTGAGATATGTTGCTAGGACAATGGACTTTGGCCTAGATTATGTCAGGGGAGATGGAGTCAGTTTGGTTGGCTACACAGATTCAGACTGGGCAGGATGCGTTGCTGACAGGAAAAGCACCTCAGGGTGCTGCTTCAGTTTGGGGTCAGGACTTGTTTCCTGGTTCAGTTGGAAGTAGAAGTCAGTTGCTTTGAGTTCGACCGAGGCAGAGTATATGGCAGCCAGTCAGGCCAGTTGTGAGGCCATTTGGCTTCGCAAGATGTTTGTTGGTTTATTCGGTCAGGAGATTGCTCCGACAGTCATTCATTGTGATAATCAGAGTTGCATAAAACTCTCTGAGAATCTAGTGTTTCATGATCGGTCGAAGCATATTGAGATTAGGTACCACTTCATTCGTGACTAGGTTCAAAGAGGGGCAGTTCAGTTGTAGTACATATCTACAGATGAGCAGGTAGTAGATATTCTCACCAAGGCCCTGCCATGGGGCAAGCATGTCTTTTTCAGAGACAAGCTGGGCTTGGTGAGGAGCACCTTCCTTGGTAAGAGGGAGTGTTGAGATTTGTACCTTGGGAGGTGTTCCCCATGTGCTTTTGTCCTCCTTAGCACATGAAGGAAGAATTAGACACTTTGTACCTAGTACTTTTGTCTATTTTCACTTTGACTTTGGTTAAAGTGAATTTTGGTCACTTTTGGCTAAAGTGAGTATTAAATCACTTTGTGGTGATTTTGAAGACATAAGTAGACTTAGGAAACTTAACCCAAAAGTGGGTTATGATTTAGAATTGATTGGTGAGATCTCATCCCTTCATTTGGATTGATCTCAACCATTAATTCTTAGGTTTCCTATTCTTGCCTAAAGAGGGGCAAAAGGGTCTAAGAAGGGGGCACTTATTCATGGAGAGTTTTGCTCATGAGAGGAGGAGAGCTCTAGCTATGGAGATGAGGTCAGATGCATGAGGACAGGTGGAGGAGGTCGCTAGCTTTCCTTGTGGACAGCTTGGAGCAGCTTGCTTCATTATTTTATTGGAGTGATTCTTCTGTTGAGGAGGGCGCATGAGCTTGGCAGGCTTATTCCTTCCTGGTGGGATTTATAGCCATCAGATTTCAGTGAGGTCAGTTGCAGAGTGAGGACATCAGCTGGAGCTTCGTTCCTGCGGAGGGGTTTTCCATTCTGGCATCACATATGATTTTTGGAGCATTTACAGTGGTTATGGCAGTTTTCATGATGGGCGCACCATCCAGGGGCGCATCTGCTTGAGGGAGCTTGTATATCAATTCTGTTGGAGTTGCTATTGTATCAGGTTCCATCATTTATTGTGTTTACTGTAACCCATACTTGCTTTTCCTCATATATACATTTAGATCTCAAACTGGTTTTCCCCGGGGGGGTTTTGTCCAGGGTCATGTTGACCAAAAATATTGTATCTACAAATGCATGCTATTAGTTCTTAGATCTGTCCATTATCAGCAGTAAACGATGTATTAGGTGTGTTATATTTATTTGAGTTGCATGTATTAATTTCCTATGGCAAAAACGACATGCTAGAGCACCCAAATCGAGAATATAACCATAACAATCAGCACAAAAGATTCATGACTGTTGGCTGTTATAAAACAACAGAAAACTTAGAGCCTTTGCTTGGTCAAAGACAGACCAAGAAGGCAAGCTGATAGGACCTGTAATTTTCACATACATAGAGTAGGCTGAAGGTCTTCTGGATAAAGCATCCGCCACTACATTATTTTTCCCCTTAACATACTCTATATCAAAGTTGTAAGCTTGGATCTTACTTACCCACTTTTGTTGCCTCTCATTAAGGTCTTTTCGTGCCAAGAAGTATTTGAGGTTGTTATGGTCATTTCTCACCACAAATTTCACTCCAACTAAGTACTGTCTGAACTTGGTCATAAATGGTGTATAACAACTCAGGACCCTTCAATTTGCGGCTTTCATAAGCGATAGGATGCATATTCTGCATAAGAACAACTCCAACACCTTACCCAGATGCATCACACTCTAATATGAAAGGCTGAGAGAAATCAGGTAGAGCAAGTGCTCATGGTCTTCTTCATCTTCTCAAATGTAGATTGCACCTCATCACTCCATGCAAACGCTCCTTTCTTATTCAAATCTGTCAATATTGCACATAGTTGGGAGAATCCTTTGACAAATTTTCTGTAATAGCTTCATACGCCAAGGAATCCCTTGAGTTCTGTAAGTGTTTTGGGAGTGGGCTAATCAATGATAGCTTGTATCTTCTTCTGATGAACTTAAACCCCTTTTGCTCCAATAATGTGTCCCAAGGAAAGAACCTCAATCATTCCAATCTCACATTTAGATTCTTTGGCATATAAAGACTATTTCTCCATAATGCTTAAGAGCTCCTCCACATGTTTAAGATGGTCCTCCCATGTCTTGCTATAAATCAACAAATCATCGAAGACGACAAGCAAGTACTTTCTCAATTGCTTGTTGAACACATGGTTCATACAAGACTGAAACATAGCGGGGGAATTGGTAAGGCCGTAAGGCATCACAAGAAACTCATAATGCCCAAAGTGACATATGAAGTTGTTTTATGTATATCCTGCTCTCTCATCCTGCTCTGATGGTAGTCAGAGTGCAAATCAATCTTTGTGAAGTATACTGCACCATGTAGCTCATCCAACAATTCATCTATCCTAGTTCATCCAACAATTCATCTATCCTAGGGATAGGGTACCTCTTCTAGATGGTTCTTTTGTTTAAGGCTCTGTAATCTATGCACATGCGCATAGTACCATCCTTCTTTTTCACCAATACCACTGACGATGCAAATGGACTTGAACTTGGTCTGATGTGTCCCATGGCTAGCAATTGTTTTATGGCGTTTTCTATCTCATCTTTGTGCTTCTTGGGGTGTCTGTAAGGTGTAGTAATGATTGGTTTAGCCCCCTCCAACTCAATAATATGTTCAAAACCCCTATCTGGTGGTTGACTTGTTGGAATCGGCTCAAAGACCTTTTTATGCCTCTGAAGAATTTGTTGCATGTCTGGGGGGTATTGTTTGAATCCCCCTTTCCCTGTTTCCATAACAAAGCATTCAGCTGCATAGGCCACCTCTACACGCCTCAATATGGCATGCATTTTCTGGTAGTCACAACTCTTGGTGACTCCCCTGTCATTCCCTTGAGTGTGAATCTCCTCCCTTCTGTAGTGAAATACATCTCCATGGTTTTATAATTGGTGGTGAGAGGGCCCAAGGTACTAAGCCACTGTACCCCCAATATAATATTGGTGTCCAGAATGTCCACCACATAAAAATCCTGTGTCAAAGTATACCTGCTCAGAGTCAAACTCATCTGTGGGATGTATTTGTCACAAGCCATCATGTGCCTTCCTGCTACCTCTACCAAACATCCTTCAAAGTCTACTGTAGGAATGTATCTCCTCTCCACCATAGCAACATCAATGAAGTTGTGAGAGGCCCCTCCATAAATCAACACTCTAGCACGTTGCCCCTCTACAACACCCTTCATTCGGAAAGTGTTGAATTTAGGCACTCCGCTCATAGATGCAATAGTGACTTTCTTGAGGTCTTCCTCATGAGGTGAGAGCACTTCATCATTCTGCGTATGCAAGGCTTGTTTTGTCTCTCTATGGCTTAACTGCATGTTGTGGATAACTCCACTCTCCTCTTCATCAGACTCATCCTCACTCACTATCGGACACCACCTCTATATAGTGTATCTTCCCGTTACTTCCAACACTTATGCCCTGGCTGCCATGATTCTTTGCATGTGAAGCATAGTTGCTTCCTTCTCAATTCCCTCTTTGTAGCCTCATCCAATGGCCCCTTCCCTTTGTCAAATTGCCTGGTGTCTCTTCCTTTAGTAATGGCTGGAGGTTTAGGAGTGAATTTGTTTTTATTGGCTGCTCCAGTCAAGTCTCTAGTTCGCTCAATGGCATCCTGTAGGCTTGTAGGCTTGAAAGCTTTAACCCACCCACACAAAGTCTCATTTAGTGCTTCTGTATACATCATCAATAATCGGGACGCTGACATATCTGGGACCTTAACTGCCACCCTTTGAAACTCTTCAATAAAAGCTTCTGTAGACCCTGTTTGCTTAATCTGCGTGAGCTCCCTGAAATGAAGCTCAGGATCCTCTCTGTGAAATCTATCAATGAGTCTCTGAGTGAAGTCCCTGTAGGAGGTAACATGCTGATGCCCCAAGGTAGTCAACCCGTGGAACCACCAATTATGGGCCTTGCCCATTAAATGTAAGGTTGCATACTTGATGGCGTTCCCTTCTTCCATGGAGTTCAGCTGTAAATATGCATCTAGCTTCTGTACCCAAGCTTTAGCCGAGATCTGATTGGTTCCATCAAAGGTAGACATCTCCATCCTACTTGCCTTGCGTCCTAGCTCATTATCTCCCCGGTGATGTTCCTTGGACTTCTTTTTGAGTTTGAGGTGATAGAAATCAAGGAGACTCGTCTCCTGAAGCCTGCACTCATATTGTTATATTCCCTCTCCATTGTCTCCCATTCATCCTCCATAGTCTCATAACTCAAGGGATTATAGTCCCTTGGCTGAGATGTCCTGAAAGTAGGGAAGTACGGTCTAGGAGTGGCTCTGCTAGCTCCCTGTATGGCCCATGTGTATGGATTCCTCCTGATTTCCATTTCCCCCTTGAGAACCACTAGCCCCATTGTTTCCTCCAAATGTGGGCACATCCTTGCCATGTTTTTGCTCCATCAAATATTGGCAAACAAACCGCTGAGTCCTTCCCTGCTCTTCCAAAAGTGATATCATCCTATCCTGTCTTTTAGAGAATTCCACAAAAGTTAATTTTAGATGTGCTAGGCCTTTGGATAATTGGTCCTGCATTTCTTCCAAATGCTGCTCTGGTTGCTCTGTAAAGTATCAAAAACCCTTTTTGCCAACAACGCTTCCTCTGATTCCTGAGTCTCTCCCATACTGACCTTTTAATTTTCTTCTTCAGAATTACCTGTAAGTAGTTGTCCCCCACGGCCTCTTCTCCTGGGCATTAGAAATAATCACAGGCTGGCGAAGGAGATCGATCTGATACCACTGTAATATTCCCAAGCCTTTTGCTGCTAGGAACTAGGATTTTGGTTTGCTGTTTTGTGTTTCTATTGCAGGGTTTTTGTTACAGAAAGATGTGCTGGAAGTTTTGTATGAGAGTTTACAGCATAGAGAGCATAAAACATATAAAGATCACAAAACACAATGAGAAACACAACAAATACTTCACGAAACTTCAGATCTGACCTTTATTATACTAATAGGTTGTCCTTCAAACATAGAAATGCAGATCTGGAACCAAAAACACAATAGAAAGGCCCTGGCTGTAGGTACAATAGAATGGAGTATCCAAACACTCCAAAACTGAGTGAAGAGTAGATACAAGATCAACTTCTTTCCCTGAACACTTGTAACCTTCAGATCCAATGCAGATGCGCCCTGACTGGCTGAAGAAGATAGGCATTTTGGCCTCCGAGAAGATGGCCTCAAAACCCTCAGAAAATAGTACAAAACTGTAGATCGGGCAATGGACAGTGCAGTTGGACCAAACCCTTGGTCAGATCTTTAGATCTAGCCCTCTGATTTAATACTTCCTCAGTGAATGATGCGCCCTCTTCAGAAATTCTCCCCCAAGGCTCAAATAAATCAATTGGAAAGAGAAACTATTTGGAAATGGCTGAGTTAGGGCGCTCTTGGACTTATAAATCCTCCTAAGAAGAGTTTGTCTTCAGATCTCACTCCTCAAATCGAGTAGATCTCCTTGATGCAGTGTGACCCACCTGCAGAAAACCTCTTACAGTTGCGCCCTGTCTCCTTCTTTTCTGAATATGATAGTTGAAAGCTGGTGTAGAATGGTGAGGGAGGAATCTTTCACCTCCTTGGCCAAGCTTGGACCAGGAACAGAGGGATCTTTCACCTCCTTGCTGGTCACTAGGTTTCTTGACTCAAAACCCTCAAAACATAAGCTGCATAGCTCAATTCAATCAGGAGAATAATAGCATGAATGAGGAGTGAGGTGCCCTCCTCTTTCCTTTATTCCTCCACCTTCTAATTCTCTGTTGAGTTACTTTTTCACTTAACTATGGTTATTATTTTAATTTATCTTCAAGTCAAATAACCTTTTTCTCTTTAACCGATGTCACTTTAATAATATAACATTAGTTCGCTTAGTGACAATTCCCCTTTTCTCCTTGGACTATAGTCTAGAGGGGTAGCTAGACTACTAAGTCCTCATCTGCCTATGTAAAAGAGAGGGGGACATTACACATTTATTGATTCCTTTGAGGGAGAAACCATACTAGAATGGCTTGAACGTTGGGGTCTGGTTCTACTACCCTAACAAATTCTATTGTTAATATTGTCCGGAGTTGTGGTTTACCTAGTCTAATTTTCAGAAAGGTAGTAAAATATTGTTGAAGTTGCCATGCTTACAGAACAATATTTCTTCTTTTTTGACTCCAGCTGAAGAAGGCTTGTTTAGGTTATGGGTGATAAGATAAGATAATATAAGATAAGATAGTTATATTAATATCTAACTAAGGACCACAAATAGGTGAATGCGAACGGGACACTGAGTACAATAGTGTGGGATACAAAGTGGGAGCGCAAAAGGCTGCTTCTATAAAAGCATGGTAAAAGAAGATCTACACTATGCTAGATAACATCTATAGTCTAATACCATGAAACAGAAAAGCAGAGTGATAACACAGATACATAAGTATTGCTATGAATCCAATAACAAAAACTCTAGTGAGGGTATGATGTCTCACCCAAGGGCACTGATCGACAACCTCCATTGCTCTCTCCTAACATTTGAGGCTGAAGAAAAGAAGCTCATGATAGATGACTGATGAGAGCATCTGGAAGGGCTAGGAAATCTGGTGTGAGACATATCTTGCTTTCCAGATTATGTAACCCTATGCTGCGATCTGGAGGAAGTCTCTCCTTTTTTATGGTGTCATTTGAACTGTCCTGGGATCTGAAGCAACACCCGCATAAGGGCCTTGTTGGCTAACCCCAAATGGCCCTTTGGAGTCTCACGGATCTAACAACTGATATAGTGCTGCCTACTCTTACTGTTCACTGGCCTATCAGTGTTTCAGTGTCTTGTGGGGATGCAAAAATAAAAGCTTGGAATACCAGATTTATGCTTAATGTTTCTCATCTCAAGCGACCAACATGTATTGAAACCATCAATCACATTTGGAACTTAATGCCTTGACCCAAAGGATCTAGGGTCTAGATAGCTTGGTGGGACGATGCTATTAGTCAGGTCACTGCTGTAGGCAACTTGCTCTTGTTAGGAGAATGGAACCTAAGGTTGTGGCATGGGTGTTCACTGTTGGAACAATTGTCCACACACCTATGGCTCAACCTGTTTAACAAGCAGACCTAGGATAGAGCAACTAAGTTGAGACACTTTCTAAAGGTGGAAGAAATCTACAAAGCTCATGGGGTACAAATTTGAGCCATGTAACATGTTGCAATGGATTAAATCAGGTGACATGTCAACTAAGGCCTTTTTCAAAGCCCTCACAATGAAGGAGGCGACAAATTGTATGAAAGCTCTCAAAACACCCAAGGGGCTTGTGACAGATCAAGAAGATGTTGAAGAGAATTTGTCAACTACTATAAGATAGTTTTTCAATCTCAACTCTCGACGGAGGAGTGAGGGTGGGCATGCAGACATGCATAAACGTAGTCCCCCACTGTCTGTTTCAAGAACATCAAAGACTTTGTGATTTGGAGTTGACTTTGGACGAGTTGAAACTTGATAACAATCTTGAAGGAGATGGTTCATGACAAGTTCCCAGGTCTAGACGGCTATCCATGTGAGTTCTACAATGCCACATGGGATTTTGTTGTCCCTGACTTGTTACAAGTGTATAGGGAGACAATATGCAGCCAATCATTGGGGAGTTGCATAAACAAATTGCTTATCAAGCTATCAGGTTCATTCCAAAGCTCGGGGACGCTGAGATGATCACCAGTTGGTGCCCAATCACGTTTCTTAATCAAGTCCCCAGGTCTAGAATCTAGATAGCTATCCATGTGAGTTCTACAATGCCACATGGGATTTTGTTGTGCCTGACCTTTTACAAGTGTATAGGGAGGCAATATGCAGGCAACCTTGGGGAGTTGCATAAACAAATTTAATATCAGGTTCATTCCAAAGCTTTGGGACCCTGAGATGATCACCAATTGGCACCCAATCACGTTGCTTAACGTTTCATACAAAATATTAGCCAAGGCTCTAGTACTACCATTGAAGCATATTCTTTAGAAAATCATAAAGTTTGAACAGAGAGGCTTCATCAAAGGCTACTATATTCTAGATAATGTCGTTGTCTGTAAAAGGATGGGATGGATAGAAAGCCATGGACTGAAGGCCATGTTCATTATAAGTTTTTTTAAAAAGGTATATGATAGAGTGGAATGGATGTTCATCATTGCCATGCTGAAGTTTGGGCTCGGCCCTTTCTTTCATTAATGTTGTGGAAACCCTGTTTGTCGACATTGCAGTGTGTATGTCTATTAACTAGGCTAGATCTGAAGAAATTGGCCTTTTCAGGTCAATTAGACAGTTTTGCACCCTGGCCTTGGATCTATGATATGGCTGCAGAAACGTTAGGATGTCTTCTTCAGAATAGAATGGCCCAGGGACTTATCAAGAGCATTGTTTTATCAGGTCATGATGGTGCCCAACTGGTGAATGGTCACTTGCTTATGACTCCTTCCTCACTTTGTTATAGGACAAGGAAAGCATCTGTAATTCAATGGATTGTCTATAAAGATTTTGTGAAGCCTCAGGATACAAGATCCAAATGGCTGACATCCAGTGCTTTCGACTGAGTTAGAGGGATGGTCCTGAGAGGCCAGCAGGCCAGGGTTGCCCTGGATTGAACCTGGTCAAAATTTCAAATTCTTAGGGTTTCTTTTTCCTTTTGTTCGCTCTTCAAAGAATTGTGGGACGCTGTGCTACAAAGAGTAGCTAAGAAAATTGATAGGGGGATTATGAAACCTATGTCTCAGACCTGCACTAAATTGTTGAGCACCATGCATGTATACTACTCTTCATGACGGGTTCACTCTGCTAGAGCCTATCATCTTTTAGAAAAGTTATTCAGGAATGTCTTATGGTCTAATTATAACTGAAAAGGGATTCCATAGAGATTCTACCTGCACGAAGGCACATGCTTATTGTGCTAAATGGATCATCAGGGAAGTAAAAGGGCAATAAGGCCTAGAAAACTCTCTCGAGGAATTGCATCATTTCTGGGCCCCCCTTAGGTCCAAGTGTCTAGAGCAACTTAAACCTGCAGACCCTTTTCATTATCCCCACTCATGTCATCATCACAGGATCCACCGAACCTCACCCCCCTGTCTCCTGGTCCCCAAACCATGGTGTAACATAAAAATTTCTCAAAGGAATCTTAATTCTTGTGTCCCGACTCCCATTCAAAGATGCTCTTTCAGCATTTGGGAAAGTTTTCATGTGTAATACTTCTGTGCTGTTTGTCTCTATGCATTTAACTCGGTATCTCTAGACGTTACTTTTCAAAAATTGACCCAAGAAAATCTCGTGTGCACCATCAATACTGTAGTAAAAATATGCATGTAGCAGCTGCCCTCTAAGGTTAGTCACTTCCGTGATCTTTCTCAAAATGACACAGCTTAATTACCGCTTACTGAACCTTATTTTTCTTAACAAGTTCCTGGTACACATTTTAGGCTAAGTATTTTATGTCCATTGAACATTTGATTTTTTTGTGAGGAACCAATTCAGGAAGAAAATGTAGGTTTTTCCCTTCATACAATTAGCTCTTCTGCCTTTTTTCCAGTGTTGCATAAACCATTGGATTAAGCTTTAAGGCAATGATTCTAATGTGATTTAAATGGTCTTTTTGTGTATTTCACAGAGAGGGTTTGTTGAAGCACACCCTGATGATGGATTGCTTGAAATCTTTGGACTAAAGGAGGGGTGGCATTCATCATTTGTCATGCTTGATCTTATAACAGCAATGCATCTTGCTCAGGTCTTACACTTCAGTTTTATCCATTTTTTTTATACTACATTTTAATCTGTTCCATTGTGATTAAATTGAGTGGAGGCTTATTTTAAAAATTCAGTGAGGACCTGCCATACCTATATTTCAAATGAATCTGTTTGACGGTTTGTATATTGCAGGTGGCTGCTATCAAATTAGAATTGAGGAGTGTGCGGAGGAAGCGAGCTTATTTGCAGATGGATGGTGAGCCCTGGCAGCACCCGCTTAGTGAGAGCGATTCGACAATGATTGAGATAACAAGGGTTCCTTTCCAATCCCTCATGATCAGTGGAGAATGAAGAACTTTTGGATTATCTTGTATTCAGCAGCAAACTGTCCCAGTTGGGATGACTGAGCATGTACATCTATGAATTCCGCTTGTGAATATCAGTGTTACCTGTGGCTTTGCTTATTCAAAATCTAATTGTGCAATCTTCTAAAGAAACTCTTCCAATTTTTTGTATTTAAAGCGAAATGGCATTGTTGCGCGTGATTAGTGAGCAGAGGATATGTCCACAGTACGAATATATGTGTCGGTAAGAAATTGTTGTAGCACGTATTGGTAAAAAAATATTTATGCGTTAATGATGACTCCTTTCAGGAGCACTAATGTACTTGTATTTTTATCAAGGTTATACCTCGAGGCTCAAGCACCAAAACATAATATATTATGAGTTTCAATGTTCTTTTGTCACACTGATTTAGGTTCATGGCATTTATATACTGATTCAGCCTTGCCCATGTTACACATAAACAATAATATGAATGGGATTGATCTTGATGAAGATTTACAAGATAAGAAACTGCAGTGTATTTACTCAATCCAAGGAAACAAATAGTTGTGTGCTATACACAAGTAGCTGGAAATATTTAAGCATGGTCTCTGTTTATCCCCATAATTCTGCTTAGAAATATTTAAGCATGGTCTGTGTTTAACCTCTTAATTCTGCTTAGCGTATTGTTAACACTTGTAATTATAAGGCTGCCAAGAGTTTCAGAGGATTGGCCTTGCAGATGTATGAAAGCATGTTAGTTGTAGATGGAGTCTTTTTTCCCAAATTAAGTAATGTCGATTTACAAGGCTGCCAAGAGTTTCACAGGTTTGGCCTTGCAAATGTATGGAGCATGTTAGTTGTAGATGGATGTCAATTTTTCAAGTGCAATTCAATGCATTCAATTTCAGATCTGAAAATTACTTCCAAGTGACTTTAAACAGTAAACTCCAGTACTGTTATCACTGAATAGTTTTACACTGAAATTATGACAGAAAATTACAGCGAAAACATTAAAATTAGAGAGAAATGATCCATGCACAAGACACAAATTTCTGTTCTGAAAAATTTTCAGATTTAGAATTTCTGAGGGCAAAACCAGTCCTCAGCAAATCACCAAACCAGCGAATCTGAGGACAAAAACCAGTCCTCTTAAAAATTACAAATTCAGCAAATTTTCAGAAAAAAACAGAAAAAAACACAACTTACAAATCTATTGTTGTACGGTCTGTTGACGTCAATTGTATGGTTGCTGATGTCACCTATACCTTTACACATGCAGCATGTTTCATACCACACGTGTGGACTTCTCTCTCTTCCCCCTTTCACACGTGCGGTTGTCCTCCCACGTGCAACTGTCCTAGTCTGAAAAACTGAAGAGAGAATGTCCAAAAACCCTAGGCCATATTTGTCAGTGAAGAATTTCTTTTGCTGAAATTTTGCCTCCCAATCTCCTTGGCACAAGTGTTCACTCACTCATGTCAACTCTATAATGTCACAATAAGATCTCCAAGTGTCTCCTCACATTGCTTCTCATTTTATAGGAGTCTAATGAATGAGTTTAAGAACCCCTTCTAAACTCAACATTAAATAAGAATTGTTTAATCAGTCATGTGGGTGTGAAACCCCAACACAAACCCCAACACCAATCCAAATAGATTTTCACCAAAACAAAAAATGCAATGTGAGTGCCAACAAAAATTCTCACATGTTCGACACCAAGGCCAATGTGAGAATACTTGCCCGATGATAGAAAACATCAACACTCCCTCTTAGCGAGGGAGGTATTCTCACCCACTCCACTATCACCTGAATGTAGCTTTGTCTCCCATACTAGAAGTGGCTCTGCTTCTCATATTGGATCCACTACCACAGTTGCTACCTCTATCACCGAAGCAAATCTTGTTGTATGGCATGGACTCTTCTTGGAAGACACCATGCTCCTAGAAGCCTCCTACTTCTTAGCATCCTGTATGGCTTCTTCAACCTGAAGGTTGACTCCCTTTGACTTTGTACAACCTTCGGAGTTACATGCTCCTTGTCCTTTGTCACTCTGTTACTGTTGGCCATAGCTCAAATAGGCTGGCCTTTTAGCCTATACAAGTTGCTCTCTCTAACTCCAAGAACCATTGTTGTGTCTGAGCTAGATCCTTTGGGCTTGAACAATGCATGTCCATCTCGAAATAAGATCTCATAGCCCTTCTTCTCAATCGTTGTGACCGAGAGCACACTTCTCCTGAGTTCTGGTGCCCATAGCACATTTGTCACCCTCAACATATCTCCTAACTCTATCTGGAATAACATTGTTCCAAATCCCCAAACTGCGTGCTTGGTACCCATACCAAGTTCCACATACAAATCTGAGTCAGACTTTGTGAAGCCCTTGAACAATTCTCGTGCTCCTATCATATGACATGTGGCTCCACTTTCCACCAACCAGGTTCCACTATCGAAAACTGTACCAGAAAGTGCAGAGACCAATAGGAACTCCCTTTAAAGCCTGTCTGCAACCTMRTCTACCTCTGTTGCTAATSCATGTTGCTTCCTTCCCCCTTTCTTCAGCAGTGGACAMTGTGAAACATAATGGCCATACTAATGACAAACAAAACACTTGATTTTGCTAAGGTGCTTCCTTCTCGGCTCTGGAGACGCTTCTCTAGAGAACCTCCTCTTATRGCCTTCCTAGTATGAGCAGCTAGGGCTTGGTTCTCATCATCATTGCCTTTTTGCTAGTCATTCTTGTACTATATCTGAGTCTCCTCCTAGATGCAATCGRTCAATAATTTGTCAAATGGTGGCAACTTTTCTCGTGCATAAATCCCCTGCACAAATGGTTCCCAAGACTTAGGAAAACCATTCAATGCCACATTATCCAACTCTATGTCATCAACTGTCATCAACATGTGTCTCAAGAGATGATCCTTCTCTTTCTTCAAAGCCTCAACTCTGACACCATGTCAATTTTTCAAGTGCAATTCAATGCATTCAATTTCAAATCTGAAAATTACTTCCAAGTGACTTCAAATAGTAAACCCTAGGGTTGTTATCACTGAATAATTTTACACTTAATTTATGATATAAAATTACAGCGGAACCATTAAGATTTGAGAGAAACCATACATGCACAAGAGACAAATTTTGTTCTGTAAAATTTTCAGATTTAGAATTTTGGAGGGAAAAACTAACCTTCAGCAAATCACCAAACCAACAAGTTTGAGGACAGAAACCGATGCTTTTAAAAATTACAAATTCAACAAATTTTCGAAAAAACCCCAACTTACAAATCTGCTACTATACGGTTTGTTGACGCCAGTAGTACGGTTGTTCACGTCACCTTTACCTTCACATGTGCGGCCTGTTTCGTACCACACGTGTGATGTGTTCACAGATGCAGCGTGCTTCTCCCTACATGTGCGCCATGTTTACACGTGTAGCCTTTTCTAGCCATACCACACATGCAACCTATTCTAGTTGTACCACACGTGTGGTTTTCTCTCTCTTCCTCCTGTCACACGTGTGACTGTCCTTTCACGTGCAACTATCCTCCTATGTTGAAAAACTGAAGAGAAAGAATGTCCAAGAACCCTAGGCTAGATTTGTCAAAGTGAAGAATTTTCTTTGCTGAAATTTTGTCTCCTAATCTCCTTCACACAAGTGCTCACTCACTTATGCCAACTCCATGATGTCACAATAATATCTCCAAGCATCTCCTCACACTATCTCTCCTTTTATAGAGTCTAGTGAGTTAGTTTATGAACCCCTTCTAAACTCAACATTAAATTAGAATTGTTTAATCACCCATGTGGGTGTGAAGCCCCATGGAATGTCCTCATTTTTTGATTCCCCTGCCTTGCAGTCAGAGGTGACCTTATGAGTTTACGTTAGCTTGACCAGAGGAGTAAAATGAGGATAATAGTGAGCTTGGCCAATTTGGAGGAGTTATATGGGGCCCGAGCTAGTCCATTCACCATCTTTCATCATTAGGATCATTTCCACACAATTCGCTCTTGGTTTCGTGGTGTTTCGATGAATTTCGTATTTTTGGGTTATTATTGAGCATACTTTAATTAAATACATTAAAGGTATTATTTGGATCATATTATTTGAGGAGACAAAAAAATCTGAAGGTTGAGATGATAGAAATGTGACTTCCAATGGTTGGAAAGGCTTTAAGTCAAATAAATCACTTTTTGGAATAAAAAGGTTCATTAAATTGATAAAGTGATTTTATGAGAAAATATTAAAGATGAATTAAAAGTCACTTGAGGGGGAAAAGGTAAAAGGAGGTATAAAAGAGAGATAGGGGTTCATATTCTCTCATTATGTTGATGGTCATTTTCACTTGCACTTTTGAGTTCTGGAAGCTTGAGCGTTTTGAGGGTTTTGACTATAGTCAAACCCTAGAGATCAACACAGTGGTGAAAGATTCCTCCTTTCTTGGTCCAAGCTTGGCCAAGGTGGTGAAAGATTTCACCCTTGTCATTCTATTCAATTTCGATCTACTTCAACTATTATCTTTGAGGAGGGGTGCATTGTTGGAGGGTTTTCTGTAGGAAGGGTGCACTATCCAAGCTAAGGAGGTTTGATGTGGGTTCTATAGGCGAGATCTTGAAGAGATCCAATTTTGCATGAAATTGCCATACTTGGGGCGACTTTCCTTGGCATCCTTCGGGGTTTTTCTCTTTCAATGATTATTATTATTGGAGCTGGGTGTGAAGACTAAAGGAGGGCACACTTGGGGTTAGAGATCTCTTGTTTGAGACTAGAACTGGCATTTTCAATGGAGGAGATCCATCCTATAAGCTAGTCATCCTCTTCTTTACAGGAGATCAACACTTCTATGGAGGTTTGAGGTCATATCTGAGGGGATCGAACTAAGGGTTGTTTCAACCAGTGAGGGCACAACTCAGCCAGAGAAGACAAGAAGTTAGAGGGAAAATGGCTTGATCTTGTAGATCTCTTGCATGCAACTTGTGGAGGCTCTGTGGAGTTAATCTCTCTGTTCTCTGTTGTATTTTGGCGGTGTCATCAACCACATCTTCTATCTTTCTATATATTTTCCAAATCTGCTCTCTATTGTATTGAGGTTAGCTATATAATAAATAAATTTAGATCTGAGTATTGTGGCTATTCCTTTGTTGTTATTTCTATTTATATCATTGTTATTGACGATCATTTATAGTATGCAAACCATTTTATGCTATAAAACTCAAATCCAAAACCCAACGTGAGCCTAAGAAGGTTACTGGTGCAAACTGTTTGTCAAAACGCATCAACCAGAAACTCGGAAAATTTAAAGCATTCCACCCACATCTATTTGGGAATCTTACACCCCAACACAAGCCCTAGCACTAATTCAAAGGGGTTTTCACCAAAACAAAAAATGCAATGTGAGTGCCAACACAAATTCTCACATGCCCGACATCAAAGCCAATGTGAAAATACATACTTGATGCTACAAAACATCAATGGACTTCTTTAATCAAGTAAGCCATAGAGGTATTATCTTAGAAGATTGTGGGCCTAACAAAATCAATGAACATCTTGTAAACTTAGTTTCATACTACCTAAATTTCATATTTTTTTGCTAAATTGTTTCATTTCATTTTAAAAAATCGATAAAGTTGATACATGTTAATTTTAATGGAATGAAATGAAATTGTATTGATTTTCAAGAATGACCAAAACAAACTTATTAATATAACATAGAATAATAAAAAAAACATAAAGTGTTTAGATTTCAAAGTTATGCTATGTAAACATTTAATTTGATGTTAAATTTGATCTTAATATATATTTTTTCCTAAGAAAACCCAAAATGTTGGCCTTGATTACGGATCCTAACCCTCAGTGCAACTCAATTGATCAATAAAGTTGAACCCACGACCTACCAAATTTTGGGGGAAATATTAGAGGTCTCACATCTGACTCATAACCACTTGAGCTAACTCTCGCTAAAATTTGACCTTAATCTATTAATATAATATTAAAAATTAAAAATAATATTAATTATTAGTGATTAAGCCAATAGTTAGGATAATCACAACATTTACATTCAATGATCAGTTAAAAGATATTTTTATGTGCGACTCAAGATTAATGAAAATATTGAACAAATATTCTTTCCTTTTTTGATAAATTTAATATATTGTAATAAATTTTGATTAATTTATTTACAGGAATTTGAGCTTAAAGACCTTTCATATGACTTGTTTTACATTTTTATTAACAAGATTTTTGAAGTTTTCTTAAATTTAATATATATGAAAAGAGTAAGGTTAAAATTTTTAGTATTCAATGCTTGAGAACATGTGCACATTTATATTTTGAGGTGTATATCTGTGTTTTAGTTGAGCTTTTCACAATGTAGAGTTTCAGAATACAAAATTAAAGAATTATACTGTATTTTGGTTGGAAGATAATAATATTTAATAAAATGCAATATACTTGTATTGGTATGGGATTTGGGTATTTGTTTGAATGCAAATAGTATCTTTTATGAGTATAATTTTAAAATAATTTATTTAATTACCTAATTCATAATAGATGTTTGAAGTTAGTTTAAAACATTTTGAAAAGAATTCTAAACAATTCTAGTCTTTACATAGTAAATATCTCAACTTTCTAGTTAAAAAGTACATTAAAGATGTTTTGAAGTATGAAGAATCAAATGACAAGTTTTTATAAAATTATAGTAGGTTCATGTGCAAGATTCTAACAATAATCAATTTAGCTACCATGATCACTCCCCATTAGTTGGATCATACAAGGAAAGAGCTTCTAACATGCATTTGGTTTAGAATCACATTGTTATTTTACCATATGATGGTTTAGAATCACATTATTATTTTACCATATGATAGTGTTTAAAATAGTTGGTTGACATTAAAAGAAAAAAACATATTTGTTTTATAGTATTAGGGAGCTAATTGACCTTACATGAACTATGCCCAAGTAAGACTTAATCTTTTAGCAAAGTTGACACATTTTAGTGCTTAGTTATGCCGGCTCGAGGAAAACCATGGGCACTTCCTTGCATTTTGTGGATGGTACTTAGTGTAAACTCGTTAGTGTTGATTATATCCCTTGGGTTGATACAAACATTGAGTGTGGCACACAATAGAGGCATTGAACTTAGCCGATCGACATCGAGACCTCTTGCATGAAGCTAAAAGCACTCAACTTCTTGAGCTATCCCAATGGGCTTAAACTGTAATAATAAGGTGTTGTACTCTTTTCACATTCATTCATTTTATTATCTTATTATTGAATATTTCATTTAAAATATTTATTTAGATTTTCTTGAACTGGGTTTATTGCTTGCTTGATCTATGTTATATTGCTTATTAGTGGTATAAGAGCCATATTTTGAAGAAACTTTTCTATACAAAAGATTATCAAGATTTTAAATCTAGGTTATGGTTTAGAAATTGATAATTGCATGCTAAAACACTTACTAGAAAAACTTTGATTTTAGAAAGAACTAGAAAATTCTATTTGGAATTTGAATTCTTCCATTCTCACGATTCACCTTTCTCGCCAACCATCTTTAATACTATCCTCTCATCCCCCAATCTCCCACAACTAACCTGCTCCTATTCCTACATCTTTGTGTCATGCATTATTTTCCGTGTATCTTTGTGTCATGCATTATTTTCCTTGCCACTTCTTGTTCTCGTTAATGTCCATCCACTTTGTTCATGTGTGCCCTAGCTTGTTGTCCATTCCCCTTGTTTTTTTTCACCCGTTCTTTGTACCAAATTCTTTTTTTGTACCCTTTACCATGATCTTGTTTGTTTGTGATTCTTTGGCTCTTGGGTTTTGTGTATTGCAACAATTGGAGCTTTGGATGTAGAGGAACAAGATTGGGGATGAAACAAAACATTAGGATATGTTAGTCGTTCAATTCATTTAATCTATTTACTTGTTTTCCTCCATGGAAACATTCTTGTTTAAAATTATTGTAATAGTGTGGACTCAACATAACATGGTAGAAAATAAAACCCTAATGTGTCTTTGAAGAAAAAATTGTCAACCTTGTAAGAGAATTTGCTTGTAGTCTCAATTGTTGAATTGATTTCATATAAACATCCAATTCCAAAAAGTGGAAATTAAAGGTAGTGGACATTGAATTTGGTATTTAATTTTGATGAAATTATAGATGGCCAATGTGGAAAATGACAAATTAAAAGAGAGAGAGAGAGAATTCAAGGGCTTGCACATTGACCATTAGATAGTGGCTATCATCGAGGATGGTTAGCAACTCTTAGTTAAACATGCAAATCAATCATCTCAAGAGTGGGATGAACATATATGATAYATTTGAGCCAACAATTGGGTACATTTATGCAAGAGGCAAAGCCGATGCTCTAGCAAATAAAACCCATTATCCAACAAATGATAGTAATGAACTAGTATGCACCCAAGGGAGTTCAAGTCAAGGAAATCCATGATCTCATTTAATGATAGGGGTATTCAATTCACAAYCAAGAACTTCTAGTATATTTAGTTTGAATTGCCCAAATTTAAAGGGAATAATGCTAGGTTAGGTACCATAAGGTTATGATAAGGACAAAAAGGTATTTTGTGATATACCCAATCTAGGACGAAGCAAAAATGATCACCATTGCTTCCCTCCACTAAGAAGTTGTGACCTACAATTGGTTTGTGTGGTGGGTGAGTAACCCAAGGATTAATATTGAATTGAAAATAATTCAAAATCACACTTAGTCAAAGGTTCTATGATGAAGAAGAGCGAGATATCTTTACCAAGTTCATTCACTTTTGACAAGATTCATAGAGGAAAACACACACGAATGAAAAATCTTGACAACAAGAGTTCCAATACCAAGAGACATATTGCTAAATATTTGTATAGTGGGTTTGAAGGTAGAAATAAGGAATATGATAAGGTTATGGAATATATCCTTGGTCAAAGACACTCAAGCCAACGCCAAACTTACAAAGAAAAATTGCTCAATGAAAAAAATGAGTCCTCAATACAACAAAGAGAGGTGATAAACATTGACCACCCCATCATCACAATGATCATAAGAATTACAAGGAAAAACTAAAGAGAGGCACAAGTTACACCACTACAAGATTAAGAATGGTAAAGTAGTAGAGGTCTTCAACATTGATTTAGATGAAGACAAAGAAGAGATGGTGCCAAAAATATCATTGGAAACTATGAAAATCTTGAAATGAACCATGAAGCTTAAGAGAAATGAAGACGCAAAATTTTTGAGCATCTCACCAACAACGATGACAAGGAGCCTGCAAGCACAAATGTTGAATTTTAAGGGTTAATGAAAAATAAAAATGTGAATGTACTTGTGATTTTGATATTAGTCATAATTTCATTGATATCATTATCATTAAAAAATACTAAATATATTTATGTATCCAGTGAAGGATCTTAGGGTATACATGGTAGGGGAAGAAAATATTACACAGGTTGGGAGATGTCATAATGTGAAGTTTCATATCCAAAATTTTCAATGGCAAATCATGTTCTACATAGTGCCACTTGGTGAATGGACATAGCCTTGGACACAAAATGGTTAATGCAATTGGGTGACTACATCATCAATCTGTAGAAGTAGTTTAAACTGTATAGTGAACCTCCAATCCCCAAAACAACCTCCTTAGAAACAAGGAGGATGCAATCCAAAGGAATGCCCAACCATGTCCTAAGAAGGAAGATTTCAAGCATTCAAACATTGAGGTTTTCAATGTAAGACGTCTCTTGGAATAACCTAGAAGATTGTGAACATCCTAACAGGGACCTGGAGAAAGGACAAGAAAGATAGGGAACTCTTCAACAACCTTAATTTTGAGGAAATTATAGAAGGTCAATCTGGAAAAACCAGGAAAAAAAATAGAATTCAAGAGCTTGCATGTTGACCATCAGGTAGTAGCTATCGCCAAGGATGGTTAGAAACACTTAGTTAATCATGCTAATTATATCTCAAGAATGGGATGAACATATATGATACATTAAGTCAGTAATTGGGTTCATTTATGCAAGAGGTGAAACCAATGTGGTAGCATACAAAACCATTGATCTAAAAAATACCATCCCTTATCAAAGACATCACGACAAACAATCCATCTGCACCCAAGGATGCTCAAGTTGAGGAAATTCAATATCGCATTTATCACATGGGTTGTTCAATGCACAATCCACAACTCCTAATAGATTTGAGTTTGAATTGCCCAAATTTGATGGGAGTAATGTCAAGTTGGGTACCATACGGTTGAATAAGGTCAAAAAGGAATTTTTTGATATACCCAATCCAGGATGAGGCAAAGATGATCACAACTACCTCCTTCCACTAAGAAGGTACAAATTATTGGTTTATGTGGTTGGCGAGTACAATCCAAGGCTCAATATTGAATCAATGATATTTCAAATCACACTTCGTCAAAAGTTTCTATGATGAAGAAGAATGGGATATCTTGACCAAGTTCACTCACTTTTGACAAGAAATATTTGTATAGGAATACACATGGGAATGAAAAATATTGACAACAAGAGTTTCAAACATATGAAAGGAAAAATGCTAAATATTTGCATTGTTAGTTTGAAGGTAGAAAATAAGGAATAAGATAAGGCCATGGAATATATCCTTCATCGATGATGCTCGAGCCAAGGCCAAACTAATAGAGAAAAAAAAAACTACTCCGCCAACAAAATGTGTCCTTCAATAAAACATAGAAAGTAGATAAATACAGTCCACCACATTGTCACAATGAAGGTAACCATCAAAAGCCAAAAAAAATATGTGAATTACAAGAAGTTATACCATTGCAAGATTAATAATGGTAAAGAAGTAGAGATCTTCAAAACTGGTCTTCAAAAGTAGAGATCTTTAAT
>JASDQU011027283.1:0-32291 GCA_032191745.1 Picea mariana | reverse complement strand
TTTCATTGTCCTCAGTGCATAGAACCATGACAAAATACATATACAAATGTACATCACAATACTTAGAAAATACAATTTCTGCAATTTCACAACTCCAACAATAGTTCCCACCATAATCTCATATTCCTCTTAACCAGTTGACCCAAGGAATGTACCCCCTTCACTACCCTCATTCTATCAGGATGTATCATTCTTTTATCAATTCCCCCAACGTAGGTTGACTAGGAGTATGAGATATGGTTCTATAACTTTAGCTGCCCAAAATGGAGTCTTGCATTCTTATATTCCATTTTCTTCAAAATTGTTAAAAAATTGGAGGTATTCCTCCCGCATAGTCTCCTCATGATCTCATGTAGAGTCTTCAACACCGTAGTAAGCCCATTGAACCTTTACCAACCCTATGGATTTGTTCTTGATCACATTGACTTTCTGATCTAGGATGCATACTGGCTTCACCTGAAAATTATCTCCGTGTTCCACCTGGATCATATTCCAATCAATTATGTGGTTAGGGTTAGGCACATTTTTCTTTAATAATGACACATGAAATACATTATGCACTCTCATGGATGTAAGAAATGATAAGATGTATACAACTATCTCTATATTCTCTAATATTTCAAAAGGGCCACAATATCTTGCTTCCAACTTTGGGAAACTTCCTAATATTAGCAAACTTCTCTTCACTTTCACTTTTAAAAATACATGTTCACCCACTTTAAAATATATGTAACTTTATTCTTGTCTGCATAAATTTTCTATATATCCTAGACAACCTTTAAATTCTTCCTAATGTTTGCAATGTGCTCTTCCATTTCCTTCAATAAATCTGGCCCAATAACAACTTTGTCTGTTGGGTTATCCCAACTCATTATTGTGTTACACTTCTTGCCATACAAGTCTTCAATTGTGCTCATTTTAAATGATGCCTAGTACCCATTGTTGTAGGAAAATTCAACTAAGTGGATATAATCTTTCCACTTTGATGATTGGTCCATTACATACATTCTGAGCATGTCCCCAATTGTATTGTTGGTCCTCTCTGTTTTCCCACCAGACTCTGGGTGGTACACTATACTTATATTTAAATTAGTCCCAAAGCCGTTGAACAAAGCCTTCCAAAAATTAGATGTAAACTTTGGATCTCTACTTGAAACGATTGCATAGGGCACTCCATGTAGCCTAGAAATGTATTTCATGTATATATCTACAATATTTGTTTCCTTTTGTAAGTCTTTACTGGAGTAAAATATACATCCTTAGTTAATTCATCAACCACCACCATAATGGAATCATATTGCTTTAGTATTCTAGGTAGTTTAGCAAAAAAATACACCGTAACTACTTCCCACTTCCATTCTAGAATGGGAAATATCTTTCACAACCCAATTGAATTTCTATGCTCATTATTCACCTTTTGTCATTCTAGGCATCTGACTATATAATTTGTTAGCACTGAAAGTCACACTTTGAATGCTAAAGTGTAAGATCAACACCCATCAGAATGTAAAAGATAATTTTGGCTTTGAATATGTGGATCAACAATATGGATAAAGAAAGAGAGATGGCTGCAAACTGTAGATCATTAAGCCACACTAATGGGCAATGGAGTCACAAACATCCTACTCATCGAAGGCACAAAAGCTGCTCAACAGAAAACAAGATTATATATTGATAGGTCGAAGAATGAAGAAGGAAAACATAAGATAGAATGTTCACTAAACAAATTTCTTCTCAATTTAATGAATCAACAAATACTTGAATATAAAAAATGATTGATGGGAAAAATACAACAGATCCTCTGCTGCTTAGGGATCCATAAATCATTGACAGCCTTTGATCCTCAAATCTAAAATATAGTCAAATAAGAAGAAATATAAACATAAGAGTTACAATCTGAAATCACAACTGTCATGAGTCTCCAATAGCAGTAATTCTTACAATCATAAAATTCCCACAGGCTTACAATTGAACACACAAAAAAAAGCTGTCTACTCCTACTCTTTCTAGCCTCTCTTGGCTCATGAATCCTCCTTCTCCAAGAGATATCTTCTTCCTTAAATAGAAAATATCATCCAGATAAACTTATGAGGTTGAATCCCATCTCATCCATTGGATTCTAAACCTTGGAGATACGTGACAACAATCAAAGAGACAAAAATCCAACAAACTGCTAATTTTCAGGAATTTGTTGGAAGCCATTAATAAAATGTCTACACCTCATGCATGAGGCCTTTGATGGAGATAAATATTAGGTGAAGGTGTCCCTTGAGATCTAAATGATCCTTGAGAAGCCATTTGAATCCCCATTTACAGGTAGAAACCTCCCAACAAAGATAATATAAAAAATTGCATCCGCTACAAGAAATTAGGTAGCGTCGCTGTGCAGATTCGATAGCGGAAATTATATGTCTAATATATCTCAAACCATAACACATTTTGAAAAATGGAGATAGGTTTTTGTTATTTGGAATGTTATGAACAAAAACCTCCTCCATTTTTCAAAAATACCTTCTCAATTGTTCACAATCTAAGTTTTAAGTTAATGACTCAAAATTGGTAAAATAACTCTAAACAATTTGTTTTCTGCCAGAATTTAGGTAGTGCCTGCCTGTGTGTTTGCGTACGATTGGGTAGTGCAAATACATGATTTATTTTGATGCTTGAACTTGGAGATTGGGCATAACCTAGTATAATTTCAATTTTCCCCAAAATAATTAAAGTATCCCATAACAATTGTATTCATTTGCCAAAATGAATAATGAAGGATTTATGCAAAGCTGAGGCATAAACTAATATTGTGCTAACATAGGTTCCAAGGGGGATAGATTCCTCCCTGTGAGGATCTAAGAACTCTTTTATTTTCAGTGCCTTATCCTAGGGATGCTCCAAACCTTTAACCTCTGCAATCTTCTTTGATCTGTGACCTTCAACTGAAACTAAATGCAAATGAAAACTGAAACTGACAAAAATGATGAAAATGATGCTTGTTCAACAAGCTTATTGCACACACCTACTCTAATTATTGGGAAAATGAAGCATTCAAGTTACATGAAACAAACAATGAATCTATTTCATCATTTTTTGAACTGTTTGAAGCTTTGAAATGTGCTTCCTTAAGCACCAGAGATAATTCTTACTTGAAGGCACGTCAAAGAAACATTTGGCAATACACTTTCCATTGAATAAATCAATGAGCCTAGACCCACTTTCTACTTGCAGACAGGCTACAAATGGATTCTGAAAAACATCATCAATACTTTCCCCTACGACGTTTCTTTGTGTAAAAAGGAAAAGCATTGCATTAGGTCCTTCCTCCATTGTTCTTGGTTGTTGTATGGTTTGTTGATTTTATGATTCATCCTCAATGCATATGGCCTTGGTCCACTCCTAGTTATGAGGTGTATTAGGAACAAGGCTTAGTGATGATTGTATTTCTTTAATTTCAACCCTTCTCATCTGATCACATGGCATTTGATCTTGGCTGCTTGATGAAACTGAGCTTGTGTCTTCAAGAAGAATATGGGGTTGATAGGGCAGTTCATCACAATTATAAGTTCTTGGGAAACTACATTATTTTGTCTTATCTTCTGATTGTGAGGGATATTCATCATAGCTTGTCTTATGGTCCCAATTTCTTAGTTTTTCACCCTCTAAAATTAGATTATCATCTTTTTCTTCTTTTTCAGGAACAAAAATATGACATGAGGGTTGAAACAAGCTATTATTGCTTTGATGTGAAGGGTACTTCTCTGATATAAGGTATTCAACAGACTGTTCATGGAAATCATCTTCATAATCATCATACAAAGGTGAATTAATGACCATTTGACTATTAATGGCTGAGGGGATTAGTACAATAGCTGGGACAATTGGTTGTTCAGTGAAAACATCCTCATAGTCATCAAAACGTAGCAAATCATGGCACACTAGTTCATTAACAATAGGAGGGATTACAACAACAATTGTTAAGCTATGAATTCATTCATGACAAGCTGCAACATGATTCTCATGATGAAATAAAGCTGAGCCTAAGATGACCTCTTGACTTTAAGAATCGAGAAAAGGAGGAGAAAGGGAAATGATGGATTGTCCATATTGATCTTTCTCTTGGGGACCTAGATTTTGACATGAATGATGCATTTGTTCTTCAAATTTAGGAAAAGAATTATGAAACTCATCATTTAAGTCCTACTATATACAATCATCCCCTTCATCATCACTTCTAGAGGAATCACTTGTCGAATCCTGAATATATGATGCATACACCCCACAACAATTCTCAAAAAGTCTTTCAGCTGGATAAATTATCTTGCAATAGGAATAAAAAACATCATGAAAGTTCTTCAAAGAGGAAATACTAGAAGCAGGGAGTGTTCTATACCATTGCCTCACATCGTCTTCCAATGAATACATGAATATTTTCATCAATATATCTTCATGATGGATGTCAAGCTGCTGCATCAAAGCATGAAATTCATGAACATGGTCAAAAGGGTTGCCATCCTCACCTTCATAAAATCTAGGTAGAAGATCTTTACATTCATCAATTTGAGGCACAATATGTGGATAACCATCTATGGCTGAGAAATTGAGTGGGGTAAACCTCTTGGCCAGGATAGCCTTCATAGACATTTAATTTGTCTCATCCCCAGTGGAGTCACCAACAAATTCTGAACAATTGAGTCGCCATGGTGAATGTGCAGTCTTGAAGGTGTCCAACTTCAGTCACCATCTAAAGTTAGAGCTTTGTAATGTCGTTCTTCCCAGGGAGATTTTCAATATTATTAAATCCATCCCCGATAATGGCGCCAAAAATGTTAGCACTGAAAGTCACACTTTGACTGCTAAAGTGTAATCTCAACACCCATCATAATGTAAAATAAAATTTTGGTTCTGAGTAGGTGGATTAGCAAGATGGATAAAGAAAGAGAGAGGTTTGCAAACTGTAAATCAGTAGGCTACACCAATGGGCAATGGAGTCACAAACATCCTACTCATCGAAGGCACAAAAGCTGCTCAATAGAAAACAAGATTATATGTTGATAGGTGGAAGAATGAAGAAGTAAAACATAAGATAGAATGTTCACTAAACAATGATCCTCTCAATTTAATGAATCAACAAATACTTGAATATAAACAATGATTGATGGGAAAAATACAACAGATCCTCTGCTGCTTAGGGATCCATAAATCATTGACAACATTTGATCCTCAAATTTGAAATATATCCAAATAAGAAGAAATATAAACAGAAGAGTTACAATCTGAAATCATAGCTCTCATGAGTCTCCAATAGAAGTAATGCTTACAATCATAAAGTGGCCACAGGCTTAGAAATGAACACACACAGGAAAACTTCCTAGTCCTACTCTCTCTAGCCTCTCTTGGCTCATGAATCCTCCTTCTCCAAGAGATATCTCCTTCCTTAAATAGAAAATAGCATCCAAATAACCTTAGGAGGTCGAATCCCATCTCCTCCATTGTATTCTAAACCTTGGAGATAGGTGGCAACAATCAAAGAGACAAAAATCTAACAAACTGCTAATTTTCAGAAATTTCTTGGAAGTCATTAATAAAATGTCTCCACCTCATGCATGAGGCATTTGATGGAGATAAATCTTAGGTGAAGGTGTCCCTCGACATCTAACTTATCCTTGAGAATCCATTCTAATCCTCCTTGACAAGTGGCAACCTCCCAACAAGGCAAATATAAAAAACCGTGACTGCTACAAGAAATTAGGTAGCGTCGCTATGCAGATTCCTATAACACATTTTGAAAAAACAAGATATTTTTTTGTTATTTGGAATGTTATGAACAAAAACCTCCTCCATTTTTCAAAAATACCTTCTTAATTTTTCACAATCCAAGTTTTAAGTTAGTGACTCAAAACTGGTAAAATAACTCTGCACAATTCGCTTTCTGCCAGAATTTAGGTAGCAAATTTAGGTAGCGCCTGCATGTGTGTCTGCATGCGATTGGGTAACGCAAATCCATGAGTTATTTTGATGCTTGAACTTGGAGATTGGGCATAGCCCAATACAATTTCAATTTTCCCCAAAATAAATAAAGTATCCCATAAAAATTGTATTCACTTGTCAAAATGAATAATGAAGGATTTATGCAAAGCTAAGGCATAAACCAATCTTCTGCTAACATAATCAACCACCTATTAATTTCTGGCCAAAAGTACTAGATTCTCACAACTACAATTGATGTCTTATATCTTGGGTGTCCAACATATGACACATTGTGCATTTCTCTCAGCACTATATTTTTTGGCGCAGACCCCCCTCCCCTTCTCTCCTTCGGGGATGATCGATCTCTCAGTTTAGGATCATTCAAAACACATGAGTCGGATTGACTCTTTGGATCCATGCTGGAACCTGATAAACTTTATCATAGGTCCCCTTTTCTTCAAAGTGCAGGTCCTCTTAACCCCACAGCTCTCTCTCCTTGGCCTTTCAAAGAAAGTTGGCAGTGGCACTTAGCTCTCCATGCCAGGCCCTTTCTATCACATGACCTCGGGCTGTGTCTAGGGGCTCAACCACACAAGGTGCTTTGGGCTTCATGCTTCACCTCTTTCCATGACAACCAACTCTTATGTTCCTAAACTCAAAATCAGTGAACTCGAACGACATGAGGATCAATAGTCCCCATCCTTCCTTCTGATTGACAGCTGCAATCTATTCGAACTCCAGACTTCGAGAGTGTCTTGCTATCCTCCTATGAAATTTCTTGAATTACTTCTCCTCTGAATCGTGTGGATTTCTTCCACGCATCCATTCCATATCAAACATTCTGGATTCAAACCGCTCTTCGTGACTTCGTGAAGATCTCCATTTTCTCTTAGAAAACCTCTCGGAGCTCCAACTCCTAGACATCCTGATTTATTGACGCCTGTCTCCTCCCGATGATGGAAGATCTTATTGTCTTCTAGACTTCGAAAAGTCCTCTACCTTCTTACACACTTAGCACAATTTTTTCCCGAGACTTAGATTGTTCTCGACCTTTCCTCTGCACTCCTTGCAAAGTTCTCCGCTAGTTTTTATGAGATTTTTCTTGTCTTGAGACCTTCAATTTTCTCAGTTCCTTTGCATCCTTCACTGGACCTACTAGTTCCCTTCTGGCAACTTAGCTCTCTTCCTCCCAATATTGTAAGAAGAACTTACTATATCCTTCGCGCACTCCTTGCGCTTGCTTAAGATTTTCGACGTCTTCTCCCTGAGACCTTCTAGAAGTCTTAAGGCATCTCCTTTCCTTAGTTGATGTACTCTTGCAAATCCTTCCTTCCTTAGAGTTTTCAAAAACCCTGGGGTTCTCTCGATGCTTCCAACACTTCATAACGTGTTGCCCTTGTATGCACTCGTACTTGCTCTATTCCCTCCTGGTAGAGTATTACAAAGTATTCAGTAACTTTGCGTTGTGCTTCCTCCTACACAGTCTTTGTTTCCAAGGGATCCAACCACCTTGAAATTTCCCTCCAAGTCTATGAATTATCTTGGTGTACCCTCTTGGCAACTTCTCTTCTGACTCGAACGAGTTTAGACATGCACTCCTTGTGTCGACTCACAGAGTTTCAACTCTTTGTCGCACACTCGTTTCACTTAGCCTAGAGAAACATAACTAATTCAACACACTCATAGATAGAAGGTTATAAATATATCCCTGCAGATGATTCCAAACATACATCTACAACATAAACGCATACGAATGACAATCACAACTAAACATCCATTACACAGAAATTGAAAAATAGGAAAATATGTTACTTTCTATTAATGGTGGAATGTTCATTACAATACATGAGTCTGAACTACTACTGAGTCTTGGCTCTCCCTAAACTACATCATACATATGCTCTACTCGAAATAATAAAAGAGTTTATATAAGAGGGGCTCAATGAGCTTCCCTCCAAGGTAAGCTAGTGGTGTCTAATCACCATTCAAAACACCTGACTAATGAGGCAGATTACAATGATGGATATCTGATCTGAATCGGATGCAGATCCCTCCTACCATCAACCAATTAATGGTGACCTCGTCTACAGCTTGTGTGAAGGCACAACCTGACTCTACCAACCCATCATCATTAATTTCCTTAATCACGATTTAGATTCTCGAAGGAAAAAAGAGAGGGCAATGCCTCTCCCTTCTTTGAGTGTGCACCACTCATGCTAATCAGCTAGTGCATGTTGAGGTGGAGCGATGCTCCTACATCATACTCCATGGCTATGAAAATTCATGAGCTTCTACTAATGAGCTTTCCATCTCTATTGAAATCCTCTTGGATCCCAAAATTTCTCCTGGAGCTATACTTCCACTCCTCTGCTTTGCTTCTACTGCTACTGCATTTTCATCCTCCCTGTTGGTCGTGCAGGTTCCTTTCTATCCAACTTTTCCTTTTTGATCGCTTCTTCTATTGACCTCAACATCAGCCTCCGTATCTCCTCTACGACTTCTTCCAGCTGCTTCATTGGAAGTTTCCTCTTGTGCAATCTTCTTGGTTGAAACCCTTCATGCTGCTCTATGGGTAGATCATCCTGATTTTCCATGTTTCTTTCATCCCTTGTGATGTTGATTGGCCACTCTGTTGTAGTCTCCAATTCCATAGTATCACCACTGAAATGTTGTTCAACTACCTTCTCTGACAGACTAACTCTTGTCAGTTCTTTGGTTGGTTCCATTCGATCTTCCTCCAGCTGCAACTCGTGTTGGCATGTCTCTTCGTGTATGGCTATATTGTGGAAGCCACCTTCTGGTTCCAGAATGTCCAACCAATCCTCCAGTTCCTTTAACTCCATCTCCCACTGAGTGAGTTACTCAACTAGGTGCTCCTCTTCTGTTGGGACAAACTTTAGTATCTACTCCTTCTCCTCCATGACAGACTCATATTGCTATCCTTTTATTGCATATGCAACATCTATGCTATGCTCTCCTCGACTTCTTGGCAGGAATATCGAGATTCCCCCAATGACCAGAATGATCCTCTGATCCTTATCCACTTTGATGGAAGTTTTCAACTTGTCATCATATTCATTCACATGACTTGCAGTTCCACATGAATCTTCATATGGATGAGTCCTTTCTTCATCCTCTCCATCTGTCAACACCCCCTACTGACATGAACTCTTGGCTGGGCTCACCTCTCCTCCCTTTCCCACTTGGCAGCTTGGGATGTCTCCTCTACCCTCCTGGCATATTATGAGATCAATTGATCCCCTCTCATTTCCCACCTAGCAACCTAAGAGACCTCTGCCATATCTCTTTCCCTCGCCATTAAGGTTTTCAACATATCTCAACCACCTTTTTAACACATATTGTTGTCTCCTGGCCAAAAAATTCTGAACATGCCACTTAGATTTCCTCTTCAAAGGCCACACATACCTCCAAAGAACCTTTTCTTCCTGTTGGATCTTAAATGATAGCTTCTCCATCTCTGCTCGGATTTCACTGAGCTCCTTGTCCATATCCACTTTTCTTTTCTACGGGAAGACTTCTCCTCGACCATTCTCATGACCTTCAGTGACCATCTTTCTTCAACTGCAACCCACCTCGTTGTTTACCATCTATTGAAAACCTCACAATAGTTTCCACAGAGTATCACAGTTTGTCTCCCTTGCCTACAGAAATCAATTCTGTGTTTTGATACCACTTTGTCGGTATCAGAGTACCTTCTTTATCTCCTTCTTCTTGCCTCAAAGTAAAATCAGGCTATGATACCACTCTGGCACATATCCTCATCCCCTTCTCTTCTTTGGAGCTACTCGACCTCCCAGTCTAGGATCGTTTGAAATGCCTGATTCGGATTGACTCTTCAACTCCCTGCTGGAATTAGATAAACTTTATCATAGGTCCCCCTTTCCTCAAAGTGTGGTTCCTCTTAACCCCGTGAATCTCTCTCCTTGGCCCTTTGAAGAAAGTTGGTGACGACACTTAGATCTCCGTGCCAGGCCTTTTCTATCATGTGACCTCGGGTTGTGTCTCGGGGCTCAACCACACAAGGCGCTTCGAGCTTTGAGCTTCGATCTTTGACTCTTTCCATGACAACCAACTCTTACATTTCTGAACTCTGAATCAGAGAAATCAAAATGGCATGAGGATCAACGGTCCTCGTCCTTCCTTCTGATCGATGGCTGCGATCTATTTAGACTCTGGTCTTCAGGAGTATCTCGCTATCCTCCTTTGAAATTTCCCGTATTACTTCTCCTCCGAATCATACGGATTTCTTCCATGCACCCCTTCCAGATCCAATGGTCTGGAATCAAACCGCTCTTCACGACTTTGCGAATATCTCTGTTTTCTCTTCGCAAACCTCCCGGAGCTCCAATTCCTGGATCTCTTGATTTATTTCCTCCTGTCTTCTCCTGACGATGGATGATTTTATGGTCTTTGGGATGTCGGCAAGTCCTTGACCTTCTTAATCACTTAGCATAATTTCTTCCCAAGACTTAGATTGTTCTCGGCCTTTCCTCTGCACTTCTTACAAAGTTCTGTTCTAGTTCTTCTAAGATTTTGCTCGTCTTGAAACCTTCGAGGTTCTCAGTTCCTTCGTTTCCTTCAGTGTACCTTCTAGTGCCCTCCTAGCAACTTAACACTCTTCCTCCTGATCTTTTAATATGAACTTATTGTATCCTTCGCACACTCCTTGTGTTTGGCTAAGCTTTTTGAAGGCTTCTCCCTAAGCCATTCCAGAAGTCTTAAAGCATATACTTTCCTTGGTTGATGCACTCTTGCAAAGCCTTCCTTCTTCATAGTGTTCAGCAACCCTAGGGTTCTCTCAACACTTCCAACACTTTAGAACTTGTTTCCCTTGCACACACTCATACTTGCTCTATGCCCTCCTGGAAGAGTATTAGAGAGTATTCAGTAACTCTTCATTCTGCTTCCTCCTACACAATATTTCTTTCCAAGGTATCCAACCACCTTGAAATTTCCCTCTAAGTTTGTGAATTATCCTGGCGTGCCCTCCTGGAAACTTCTCTTCTGACTCGAACAACTTCAGACTCACACTCCTTGCGTCGGGTCACATATTTTCAACTCTCTCTCATGCACTCCTTGCACTTAGCCTAGAGAACCAAAACTAATGCAACACACTCATAAATAGAAGGTTATAACTCTATCCCTACAAAAAATTCCAAACATACATCTACATCATAAACGCGTATGAATGACATTCACAACTAAACACCCATTACACATAAATTGACAAACAGGAAAATATGTTACTTTTTATTAATGGTGGAATGTTCATTACAATACATGAGTCTAAAATTCTACTGAGTCTCGGCTCTCCCTAAAGTACATCATACATATTCTCTACTGGAATTAATAAAAGAGTTTGTATAAGAGGGGCTCGATGAGCTTCCCTCCAAGATAATCTAGTGGTGTCTAATCACCAATCAAAACGCTTGACTAACAAGGCAAATTGCAATGATGGAAATCTGATCCGAATCAGATGCAGATCCCTCCTACCATCAACCAATTAATGGAAACCTCATATACAACTTGTGCGAAGGCACAACCTGGCTCTACCAACCTGTCATCATTAATTTCCTTAATCACAATTTAGATTCTCGAAGGCAAAATGAGAGGGCGACGCCTCTCCCTTCTTTGAATGTGCACCACTCATACTAATCAGCTGGCACGTAATGAGGTGGATTGATGCTCCTGCATTATTTTTAATCACCTTGGAATTTGGCACATATAATTTTTCTCTATACATGAGAACTCCATCTTCCTTCAACTCAAAATATTTAAATTTCAGTTGCAAATTTTCATGCTGTAATGTTTCTTTTATTTTCAAATAGTGTTGATCTGAATTTGTTGCTTCAATAATTTTATCTTTTGGATCATTCCTATGCATTTTGATAGTTGCAATATGCATCTCATGTGATTTCCTATAGAGTTCATTAGCCACCTGGTTCTCCTTTCTTTGATTTGCTTAATTTCAAAGTCATATTCACTAAGGAGTTCCAACCATCTAGCTTGTCTGACATTTAATGTGGGTTGTCCAAATAACTGTCTCAGGCCACAATGGTCTATCCTTAGCTCAAATTTCCTCCCCATGAGGTAATGTATCCATGTTTTTAGTGCATGAATAATGACTACTAATTCTAGATCATGTGTATTATAATTCCTCTCATGCACTTTTAATTTTCAAGACTCGTAGCACACCACATGATCCTTTTGAGTGAGGAATCCACCGAGCCCTTCCTTGCATGCTTTAGTGCACACCAAAAATATTTGTTCAGATATGCAATATTTAATATTGGCACACTTATCAAAATGTATTTCAACTATTGAAATCTCTCTTCACACTCAGAAGCCCATTCAAATTCCACTCCCTTCTTTTTCAAGAAAGTAATGAGGCTTGTGACATTTGAGAAATTTTTTATAAATATTCGGTAATAACTTCCAAGACCCATGAATGATATAAAATTTGTTCATTTTACCCCTCTACCCAACACCCGACAATTAATTCCAAATAAATCACCTATTGAATTAAAGCACATTTGAGTAATCAACTAAACATGTTGTGGAAGCATAAATAAGGAAACCAAAAATATTTCACACAAGACATAAATGTTTTCAAGTATAATCTCCTGGAAAAACCATTGAGGGAAAAAAAATACTTAGATCCTTTTATTAAGGTCAAATCAGGGTTCCCCTAATAGGGATATTGGCTGATTGAGAGAAATACAACCACAAACAAACTTGGCACGGTATTTTTCGATGTACGACCCTTGAGCAACACATTTTTCAAGGTGTGTGTGCCTTCCCCTTGTCATGCCAACATATAAATGCCTATATCCACTGACTCTTGTGTACATGTATGAAAATAGTATACAAAAACTTCATACGATGCTACAATTTCCTCCGACTTCAATCAATTGAAACCCACGTGCGACTACCTATGTTCTCTCTTCTCCTTGATTTGTATGATCTCTAGATGAAAATCATTCTCCACCTATCCAAGATCTTGAATCATAGTCCTTCATGATCCAATCCTTTCTACATCAAAACTTGGATGAAATCTCTTCACCCAATCAATAATATCTCCTCACTCTTATGTAAGAAAAAGTCCTTCTTTGCTCCGACACTCTCACCTAAGTCCACACTAGAAAAATTCCTTATTTTCTTCTATATGTAGAAGTCCTACCTTGGTATCTCACCAAAATTCCAACCTTGGTATCTCACCAAAATTTTCTTCTCCTTTACCCTAGACTTGATTTTATAATATTGAGTTATAACCTAATCCTAATCTCCAATGTGATTGAAAGTTGAGAATAATCCTCACACTCACTTGAGATCAATGCCTATAATTTACATGTTACTTACTTTTAGCATTTTCCTTAATTAAAAATCAACTCACTAATAAAAGCACTTTACTTTAATAATTAAATTAATTAAATTAAAGTCTCACACTTAGAAGGATTTCAACGACTTCCACATGCTAGACACATGCTAATGTGGAAGTACTGGTCTCATGCATCAACAACATTTGTGACATTTTTTGGTGTTGACCATCCTCTATTGGCCTCTATATTCACGAGATCAATTATTATCCCATATTCTAAAATAATATGACCCAAGTAATGAGTATTCTTTTGATAAAAGATGCAATTACTTAGCTTTGCATACAACTTGTGCTCTCTTAAAATTTTTAGCACCATTCTCAAATGCTACTCATGTTCCTCTTATGTCTTCGAATAGATGAGTATATCATCTAGGAACACAATTACAAACTTGTCCATTTACTCCATGAAAACTCCATTCATCAAGAACATGAAACATGTCAGTGCATTATATTGCCCAAATAGAACTAACATGAATTCATAATGCCCATATCTTATTCTGAATATTGTCTTGATGATATTTTCTTTCTTAATCATCACTTGATGATAACCTGATCTCAAGTAAATCTTTGAAAATATTATTTCACCCTTCAACTGATCAAACAAATCATCAATCCTATGGAAAAGGATATTTATTCTTTATGGGGACCTTATTTATCCTTTTGAAATTAATACACAACCTTAAGGTTCCATCTTTCTTCTTCGCAAAAAACATTGGGACTCCTCAAGGTGACACACTTGGGCATATATACCCCTTCTTAAAAAATTCTTCTAGTTTCATCTGTAACTCTTTCAATTATGATGTTCCCATTCTGTAAGTTGTCTTGGATACTGAGGTAGCTCTTGGCACCAAATCAATAGAGAAATTAATGTCTCTCTTTTGTTGAAATCCTGGAATCTCCCCAAAAACATCTTCAAAACCCCTCAAGACTAGATGGTCTTCAATGATTGCCATTTTATTTTTGGCTACCTCTTTCATATGGGCCGCAAAAATATGGCATCCCTTCCTCAAGATCTTTTCATCTGCATGGTTGACATTTATCTAACGGCTACATCCCTTGGAATTCTTTGAACCTTTCCTTTTTGACCCTTTTCATCAAGAGAAGCGATTGTCTTGTTGTAACATTCTAGTATGACATGGTGTTTTTCCAACCAATCCATGCCAATTAGAAAATCATATGGAACCAATGGTATGATGTTTATATCTACTTTTGTATTGAATCCATTCATGTCTATTGGGAAATCTTTAACTAGCTCATTGATTTTCCTCTTAGCCCTTATGACTAACTGAACTAATTAGGATTTGTTATGCTTACTCCTTTGCAAGTGAAATCTTTCAACAATGCTAGAGTTTATGTAACTATGGATAACTCTAGAATCAATTAAAATTGTTATGGGATGGCTATCCATCTTACCTTCCACTTCAATCATGGGGAATTGGTATTATGTTTGCTTATTGTCCAAGGCTGCATAAATAATTTGCATGTTTCCTCCCACGTCTTCAAATATTTCAACCTCCTAAATGTTGTGGATAGACATTATTTATCCTTTGTGAGGGTAGTCCCTATATATGTGATTTCCCTCACATCCCCAACATTGTACAGGCTACTACCTTGGCCTTTTACCAAATGAATATACCAAATGAGGTTCATTTTGGGTTTCATGTCCTTGTTGATTTTCTTATGAGTTGTTCTTAAAAAAGGGTGGCTTAAAACCTTTCTTCCTTTGATCCCTCTTTCCTTTCATATTTAATAATTCCAAGATTTTTGGAAAATTGGCCTCCCTCTTTTCTGCTCATAAAGATGATTTTCTCTCCTTATGGCCTCCTACAAAGTCTTGGGGTTATCATAGTGTACATTTTCATTGTAGAAGGAGGGTAACCCACTCAAACATATTTGGATTTTGACCTTCTCATCCTTTACGAATACCACATACTTCAACAACTCAAAGAACCTCTTTGCATATTAATCCGTTGTCATTCTTCCGAACTTGATTTCAATGAACTCTTTCATCTTCCCTTCATAGTAATGATATAAAAAATATTTCTCTTTGAAATATTCTTTGAAATGCCTCCATGAGACCTTCTTCTCATCAAGGTTCTTGTTTTTCTTAATTTGATCCCAACACATAGTTGTATCTACTTGCAAGTGGTAGGTTGTAATTCTTGTTTCTACCCTTGATGGGTAATCATGCAAATGGAAATATTTCTTCATTTTCAATAGCCATGCCTCTACCTCTTCTCCCTTTCTATGCTCACCATTAAAAGTTGGTGGCTCGATTTTCCCGAGTTCACCTTGCAAGATGTCTTCCTCGGGCCTTCTCCTCTACCTCCTAACAAGAGACACACTTGGGTTTCTCCTTGTCCTTGAAATTGAATGAGCTATCCAAGTGTATTTCTCCAAGGAATGATGGCACCTACTCATATTTATTGACTATCTATCATTCACGTGATCATCGTTTCTACTATGGGATCTGGATGTTGTCACTTTCCTATGACTAGATTCTTGCTTTGTGCCAAAGTCTTTATTAGCTTTCCTTTGCAACATATTCAGACTCTAAAGTATCACCCCCTGATATTTCATAATCTTCTCATTATTTTCCCTATATTTCTACACTTCTCTCTACAAAATTTTCATAGTTATAGACTCCTTCCTACCTCTTCTTCCATTAGACTTTGTCTCGACATTTCCCATGAAAAAATGTATCCCTTTGATTTCCTCTTCGTGGTTGTAATACCCTTGGTCATCCTCCATGGCTATATTTCTCATACATGAACCAAACTACCCTCTTTTACCTCTAAATTCTGCAATAAAATGTGCATGAACTAAAAATTTTGTTAGACAAAAATATATACATACAAACTTGTGGAAAAAGAATGTATAATTTTTTCTCTCTTTAATTCCACCAATCTCCTATTTTTTGTTGAGTGTAAGTTATACTACTTATATCAATTTTCTTGTTTGATATATGAATTCTCCTCCTAGACACATTTCCGACGATTATTCATTTTCCCAAATTTGAGCTCTGAGCTTAAAGTTATGGTCAATTGAATATTGCCACTTTACTCCTCTTGTTTCTACCAAGTGCAAAATAATCTCAACCACCAAATTTGGCCACCTTCAGAGGTAAAGTTGTTAATACCTAAGGAAAATTTTCCATGAGACATAGATAATAATATTGACACTAAATTCACAACAATTCTCAGATTGTCAAACTAATGCCTAGTCAAAAATTCTAGCAATATGGAAATGACAACTTTGCCCCTTTTTGCACTTTTCATAGCTTAGCAATTTTAGCCATGTTTAAACATCCCTACACCAACAGATTTGGAATTTTGAAGGAATAACAATTGGGTATCTTCATGACCACCTTCTGAATGATCTTTCAAGCTTTCACCTTCAGCTGGGATTCGGGATAATAGTTATATCATGCATATGTTTTGATTGTTTCCCCATTTTTAACCCTATATGCTACATGTGTCCTCTTTCTCTTCCTATACACTTTCAGGTGCCCAGATTCAAAATTTGGTTTCATGGCTATATTCTACATTTTATGATATTTCCATAGATTCCTCCTGTACCCCATGTTGACTTTTGAGCAAGGAGTTATTCCCTATGGAAGTAAATCGATACCAAATTATACCCTTGATTGTTTTAATTGTATCTTTCTCATACATGCTTTGTTTTGCGCCTGGAATAGCTTGTTGGAAATATCTCATTGAGCTCTTTCATTTTAAGTAGCGAATACTGTGTATCAATAGAACACATTTTTCTTGATTTTGACTACCTAAAAATGTAATTTAGGGCCGCAAGATGCCCTTGCAAGTTGACGACCTTCAAAAATCATAAAATTTCATAGAAAAATTGACTATTTTACTATTATAACAATATTTTAATTGGATCCATCGAACTCAAAAAAAAAAATATCTTAGTCGTTGATTTGTTAAACCTTCTTCAGGCCCACATATGAATCTCCATCGTTGATCACCCAAATCGAAAAGCGATCTGGACCGTTGATTCGAAACTTTGTCGATCAATGATTTTACTTGGCAAAGTGAACTTCAAAATTTTATTCGAATCTTGATCATTGAAGATCTATCATTTCCTTAGAAAACTAAACTTGTTCACATATTTCCCAAAACCTTAATCATCGAAAATCAATGATTTCTTAGCTGACATGACAACCTAGATGATGTGGCATAACACGTGCATTATGACATGGGATAGTTGATGTGGCATGACACATGGATGATGGTGTGGCATGACACATGGATGATAACATGGCATGCTATTTCATCTCCCTCTTCCCTTTCATCAATGATCAACAACTTCTCTTAGATGAACCAAATACCTCACCAATTCCACCGACCTAACCATAAATGGTCAGTGATTTCCTTTGGTCGAACCAAACACTTCACCAATTTTTCCTATCCCATGATTGACCATCAACGATTTCTATTGGTGAATGAAACACTTAGCCAATATTGTTGATCTGACCATCATCCATTGACAATATCTCTTGGAAAACCAATTTTTCCAATGATTTTCGTCGAATTATGATACTTAGAAAAAAATAAACTAAAATCAGGATCAATTTGGGTCATTCATATCTCGATTAAAATCATCATAACAATTTATCCACCATACTTTTATGTCGATGAGTCTCAACTATCAATCTACTCTATTCTGCCAACTTCAAAAATGGATCTCGATCATTGATTTTCTCTATTTTTCCAACCTCTGAAAATGGACCCTGGTCGTCGATCTATTGAACTTCACCAAACTACGAAAATGAATCCCGGCCATCGATATGAAAGTCGTGGGGTTAAAAATCGAATTGAGAATTCATATTCCATGTTTTCATGGAAAATGTGAAGTTAGAGTATCGACAACCAAGATGCAGTTTCACAATTTAGTGAATACCAATTTGTAATGTCCCCCAGCTTAACTGAGGAACATTCCTATGCAGAAAATTCATGTAACTTACCTAATACTTAATCATAAATATTTAACCATTATATAAATGCATCTACAATATGCTGAAATAACACACGAACAAAACTAACAAATCATTACAATGACATATAAGTCAGTCTCATACACAAAGTTCATGCACAACAATTATAACTCATATTGAAAGACATAAAATAGATAAAACACTTATCTTTTTAAAATAGTTGTGCAACTAGATTCTTGGGAAGGACGTTCCACCCAACCATAGAATTGTTGTTTGAAATATCAACAGTAAGTCATCATCAAGATAGGGCTAGAAATACACAAAAAAGGTTGGTCTTTCACTATCCATTCACGGCCTAGAAAATCTCACAACCCACTGGCATTCTCCTACAACTATCTTGATTTTCCACCAAATCTCTTCCTCTCAACCTACCCAACCCAAGGAATGCACCCCTTCACTTCTCTCAGTCTATTGGGTGTCCCAATCGTTTATCAAGGTCTCTCTAGCATAGGTAACCAAGAATATCACTATTGGGAAACTCAAGGGAGCTCACATCTAGGAACATTATTAAGAAAAAAACAACAATAACATGTTGTTGCAGTGGAATTCTCACAAGAGTTCACTCTTCAATTCTGACAACTTTCTTTTTCATTATTCACAACTCTAAACACTCCAAAGTTTGACCTTAATTTTTGATCCAACTCTAATGATCTTCTTTCCTATTCTCTGCTTGTTGTTCATGAAAAAACATGATTGTCCAAAACTTCCCCCCTTGGCCAAACAAATTTTCCTCCCTTTTTATTTCTTTCTTGACTTACACTCTTCCCTAAGATGATTGTACTTCAACCCCCATGCTCCCAAAAACTATGGGATGTGACTCTTCACACCCACCCTCTTACATGCATTCAATGATTGGCTTTGGGAACAATCAACAATAAAATTTAAGGTCCACTCAAAACATTAAAATAAAGAAAATGGAGTCGGAATTAAACCCATGAATAAAATTCCATTTTTTATACCCCTCTTGTATTGTGGATTAATCATCCCCCATATTTGTCCATATCCCCTAACACCCGACATCATATTTTATTTATTAAAATTAATAAATACCATTCACATATACATTGCTTGGTCGTAGACACATTTCATATATACATTAAGCATTAATTAAATTGGAGATTATAGAAGGGACGTTATAATAAATATGGAGCTCCTACAGACAAGAAATATGTAAAAAAATTGTAGAAGAAAAAAAAAGATCAATTAGAATCCAACCTTCATGGCACAAGATGTGAACAAAAAATGATAGATCTGTTAAGTTAAAGAGTAGAAAAAGAAAGGGGAATCTCAAAAGATTGTACCCACAAAATGTAGAGGTGACTTGTCAAGATATAAACCCCATCTCATTGAAAGAACTTTTCTTAATAAAACTTCATCATGCCATGAGTTCTTAGAGAAATCTAACTATATAACTTCCCTGAATTCAAGTAAATTTGGAGATATCCTCCATTTCCTTGTTTATCCAGACTTCAATATAATCATGCAGAGAACCCAAAATAATTTTCCCTGTCACTCGTAATGAAAAAAAATTATCCTCAATACCACTTAAAGTGACATGTTGGCATCGAATGACAAAACTATGCCCTATATTATCACTAACAAAGTTTGAGAGCCACTTTCATATTTTAGGTTTAGGGAAGCTCGAGAGACTATCAAATTCCAAACAAGTTTTTTTTTTGTGACATTAAGTTCTACTTCAAATTTTAATCTATTGAAAGTCTATCAGTCTTAAGGGAATGTCTTGTTGGGGAATAGGGTGGAACATGACATGAAACAAAAAACATATTACTATAGATAATCGAAGAGAATTTTTTTTTTGAAGATAAAGGGTGGTATCTAAAGACACCATTACAACACTTAAGTAGAGCACACTATGATCAAAACATCACAATGCATGTTTCACATATTGATACACATGATCTATAGCACAATATCCTTGATGATAATGACCTAAGGGGTCTAGTTTTTATAGCCTCAATATCTAACCAACTTCCATAGAATTTGGAAGATCTTGTCCACATGTAACAATTGGCTATTAGAGTTGACTTTGCCAAATTTGCACTATTGAGTCGGCTAGAAAAAAATGATCAACCCAACCTTCTACATGTCCAACTCGTATTCGTTTGTTGGGATAGTCAATTGTAATACCCTAGTTTTGATCCCTCATATTAAATAATGTATTTTGTTAATTTATGAAAGGATAGAGTGCCCAAACAATTAAAAAAAGGTCAGTGTGCCTAGGGAATGTAATGTTCTAATCATTATTAATAATAAATACATAATTAGTTATTAGATGAATAAGGACAAGAGTTATGGGGGGTTATGATTACACGAGAGAGGGGGCTTGAGGGGCTAAGTATTTATTTTATATTTTATATTTTATTACCCGTTTTTGTTTTAATGGAGAATATCAGTTACACGAGCTTCCTGGGGGAAGTCCATGTGGTTATTTAATTGCAAGAAATATATAAACCCATCTTTGGGTTGTTTCTAGGTTCACACCTTTCATTATGTTCTCTCTGTCCATTCACTCTTTCACCCACTCCTCATTCCTCATTCATTCTGATCTTGTCTTGGGAAAGAAAAATGAAATGTTTTAGAGGAGCCATGGTTTTATTGGTTGTAATGATTGTTGGTGTATTCCATCCATGAATTAATATTGTCTGCATGTTTGAGATGCATTAGCATGTGTTAAGTTTTTCTCACAAATGTAAATCCTAAGAGTCTTGACATGGAGATTCTTGACCAAAGTCATTGGATCCATGGAAGGAGGTGGACAACCTGAGGGATTGCGTGGTAGAGAAAGGGGCCCATTATCTTAGGTTGTGTAGGTTGGATAGAAGGGAGTTGGTGTACTTTGGATTGTTGTGTGCATTGGGAAGCCTGTGAGATCTTGAGTGCTGAATAGTTTGGGAAGTTGAGTGACACCCTGGAACTGTCCTTGTGGATTCATAGCCCTGTCTTGGGGGTGACATTGATGTTGAGACTTAGAACAATACTGTCTACGATTTGGTGGAACATCCTTGGTCTGCATCCAGTTGGTGATTCATTTCATTAAATATAAGTTCTCTCTGTCATGGTTTCATTTACCTGTATATTTATTTTTGTTGTGTATTAATTATTATCTTTGAGATTCATGTTTATAATGTGCATTCTTTTTGTTTATTGATGTGTATGGAATTATATTCATTTCTTTTATGTTGTAGCATGAATCTTGATCTCTACATGTGAATATTTCATGCATCTTTATTAATTTAAAAATTTATTAGAATCTAAAATTAGTTTGAAAGTGATTATGGAGTAGTGTGGCTAGCCTATGGGTGGCTGGGTATGTTACAGATTGGTATCAGAGCTTTCAGTTCAACACAAAACTAGTATGGGAAATTTGTTTTATGAATTTTTCAAATTTGTTGTTGTAGATTTGTCCGTGATGATTTTGGTGGGAAAATGAAGAAGACCGGAAGTGAAATCCCCAAATTCTGAAAAGATTTCAAATTTCAGTGCTTTAGAATAGTTAAAGAAGTGATTTGTGGCATTGATATACAATTGTAGAGTTGAATTTGGTTTTGGAAGTCGAATTCTTGTGAGTTTCATGAAGACTATGTAGTTTTATGGATTGACGACCCAGATTAATTTGACCTAGAAAATCAACGGTCAAGATTCAATCATAGAGGTCTGAGAAGGGAAATATCGATAGGTCTTTGAGATGGAAGGTTAGGAAATACCTTGCAGTTGGAACTCTAAAGAAGAGTATCTCGATGGTATAATCCAAAAAGAATGAGAACTATTAGATCATTCAGGATCATTCTCAACCACTAGATCTTGCAGAGATGTTATTTCAGAAAAGTTTTTTTGGAATATATTGTTCATAAGAGTTTCGACGATATCAAGAAGGGAATATTCTTCGATACCCTCCTTTTTGGAGTAGTGAAAATTCCTCAATATTATGAACTCCAAATGAAAAGTTATGACGGTATCGAAAAGGAATATTCTTTGATACCCTCTTTTCGGAGAAGTAAATTTTCCCTAATCTTACGAGCTCCGAATAAAAAGTTTTGATGGCATCGGGAAGGAATATTATTCGATACCCTCCTTTTAAGAGCAGTGAAACTTTTCCAACCTTTTGCACTCCAAATGAAAATATCGGAAAATATAAAATATGAATCTTCTTCGATACCTTATTTTTGAAGTCCCAGTTGATCCCTATTCTTCAACACTCTAAATGGGAACCTCCGATGGATGGTCCAGATCTATTTCAATTTTAAAATCAACGGTGCAGATTGCCATGTAGGAAAAACTGCTCCATTTTCTTATTTTGACCATAAATGGAGCAGATTAAGTCAGATTGGAATGAAATGTATGGGATTTTTTCACAGATTGGATTTCTATGAAAGTGTCAGAGAGGGCCCATGTCCATTTCTTCTTGGATTTGTCAAAAATGATAAAATAGTGGGTTTTAAAGATCTGGGTCCAGATCATTGGAAGAGGTCCAAATCAAGCTGAAATTCATTGAGAGTGTCCAAAAATAAAACACATAAATAAACCACAAACAAACTAAGTAAATCATAAGGGCATTGGAAGGCGGATGCTAAAATAGGCCAAAGTCCACTATTCCGAGCCACTTTTTTGAGATTTGTGAGATTTTTGGAGGAAAAATGACCTGAGATCACAAAAATGAAGATTTTTGTATACTTGAAATTTTATACACTAATCAAGACAACCGAATTTGGTTTATTGAAAATCTTCCAAAAGTGTACATATTGAGAGATAGCCAATTTTGCCAAAAATTCCAAGTGTGGAAAAAGAGGTGAAAAAGGGCAAAATGGTCATTTCCATATTGTTGCGGTTTTTGAGTGGAGTGTCAGATTGCAAATCTGAAATTATGAGTTTCTTGTCCTTTTTATTATCTATGTATCAAATAAAATTTTATGTATTTCCTCAGATATTTCCTTCTGCAGGTGTTCGAAGTTGGCATTTCAATAAAATTTCACCAGTGGAGAAAATGCACAAATGCGGTGAAAGTGGATTTTCCAGGAAGCCATAAATTTCAGCTCAGAAATCAGATCAAGGCAAGAGTATACCCATTGGAAACATGATTATGGGGAGAATGACCTGGAAATTTTATAATTTGAAGAATTATGATATAAATATCCATTAATTGAGCATAAAAAAGGAGATGTAGCATTGTTTGACAAATTTTTATGATATGCATATTTCTAACAAAAATGGTATACATATTCAAGAAGTGCTAGAAAAAATCATAGGCATCGCTCACCTCCTTAATCAAGAAGGAAATTTTATGCATCTAAAGATTCCATAAGTAGTTCATAGGTGTTTCTTGTTAGGCACCAAAGAAGAAGACATGAACTAGACAATTTGCAGGGAAAGTTGAGGAAGCTTAAGTCACAATCATTTTATGGTGAAAGAGAAAGGGAAGATGATGCAAAAGCATGGTTTCTTGGACTCAAGAGGTATTTTCAATTTCATAACTCCTCATCAAACCTAGAAGCCATAATTTCCACTTACCATCTGCATGGAAAAGATGCTATGTGGTGGGATTAACTTAAGGATGTTCAACACATAAATGATAGCATGATCACTTGGAAGAAATTCAAGAAATATTTTTAGGAGTACCTTTGAGAGAAATTCTATGACAATAAAATGGAGGAGTTATTTGAACTCAAGATGGGAAGCATGACCATGGCATAGTATGAAAATAAGTTCTTGGGACTGGTAAAGAATGTGGGGTTTATAAAATATGAGAAAGTGAAAATAGAGAGGTTTTTGAGTGGACTTACTTCATTTTATAAAGACAATATTCAATATGATGAGCCCAAGACACTGACTAAGACCATCAGGAAGGATAAGTACCTATATGAAAAAGGAAAGGGAAGATAGTCTATGCAGAAATATTGGAAGGATAAGAAGAAGGAGAAGTATGACCAGAGAAATAAAGGATTCAAACATCTCAATAGAAATAGACCAAATAAAAACCATCCAGACCATCCTTCTAAGGATGAATCCAAGAGAGAAGACTCCTTGGGAAGAAGGGGAAGAACACCAATACAATGTTGGGGATGCAAAGAATATCACATGTACAAGGATTTTCCTCACAGAAAAGACAAAGTGAAGACCCTACACAACATCGAAGAGGCTATAACAGTAGAAGACATGGGAAGAATTTATGTAGCCTTAGAAGATTGACAAGCATAGTACCAATCCAATATGATCGAGGTGGAAGGTAAGATAATTAATCATATTGTTTCTATTTTAATTGATTCAGGATCAATCCATTGTTACATTTATCCTAAAATAGTGGATAGATTACATTTGGAGAAAATTAATCTTGAAAAATCAAGTTTGGTTCATTTAGCCACTAGAGCCAAGATAAGAATCAATGATATGGTTAGAGGTTTTTCCATAAGTCTTAACAGAGTGAATACTAATGCTTATCTCAATATTATACCATTGGGATCTTATGATGTTCTGATTGGAATGGATTGGTTGGACAACCATCATGTTTTCCTAGATTGTCATAACAAGACATTTACATGTCTTTATGAAGAAGGAAAACATAGCATTGTGAAATTAGTTCCAAGACCCATTTCCATAAGGGATACATAGAATTATGAAATGAGTTCCAAGACCCATTTCCATAAGGGATATTTAATCCTTACAGTTGAAGAGATGTTTTAGGAAATGATTTCAATTTTATGCATCCCATGTGGAGGAGACAGAAAAGACAAAGGGGTCAAGCCAAGTGAATATGTTTTGGTACTACAAGAGTTTGAAGATGTATTCCAAGAAATACCAGGATTTCCACCAAAGAGGGAGATGTATTTCTCTATTGATTTAGTACCAGGAGCTTCCCCAGTATCAAAAACACCTTACAAAATGAGTACACTAGAATTAAAAGAATTACAAATGAAGTTGGAAGCATTTTTGAAGAAAGGGTACATACATCCAAGTGTTTCACCTTGGGGAGCACCAAGACCCTTTGTCAAAAAGGATGGAAAATTGAGGCTATGCATTGAATTTCGACAACTAAATAAATCCACTGTGAAGAAAACATATCCTCTACCCATAATTGATGACCTATTTGATCAACTAAGAGGGGAAAAGATATTTTCAAAGATAAACTTGAGATTAGGATACCATCACGTAAGAATCAAAGAAGAACACATAAATAAGATAACCTTTAGAACTAGGTATGAGCATTATGAAATATTTGTAGTGGTGCCATTTGGACTATCCAATGCACCTGTTGTCTTTATGTGCTTAATGAATGGCATATTCATAAATTATTTGGATACGTTTGTCATAGTATTCCTGGAATACATACTTATCTATTCTAAGTCAGAGGAAGAGAATGGACATCACCTAAGACTGGTATTGCAAGTGTTGAGGGAACATTACTTGTATTCCAAGATTAGTAAGTGTTCTTTTTACCAAGAACAAATCCATTAATTGGGACACATTATTTCAAAACAAGGTATAGAGGTAGACCCAGAGAAGATTGAAGCCATTAGAGGATGGCCACGACCTAGAAATGTTTCAAAAGTCATATCTTTTATGGGATTAATTGGTTACTACAAAATATTTATAGCAGGGTTCTCTAATATTGTTGATCCCATCACTTCTTTGCTAAATAAGGAATTAAATTTGAATGGACAACTAAGTGCGAAGAGAATTTTAATTTGTTGAAAGAATTACTTACTAGTGCACCTATTTTAAATTTTGTTGACCCAAATGCAAGTTTTGTGGTATGTACATATGCATGCAAGAAAGGACTTGGTGGAGTCCTCACTCAAAATGGACATGTCATTGGTTATGAGTCCATAAATCTTAAATAACATGAGAGGAACTATGCCACACTTGACTTAGAATTTGTTTCCATTGTTCATGCATTGAAGATGTGGAGGAATTGTCTCATAGGTAAGAGTTTTGAATTAACAACAATCCATAGTGGTATGAAATATCTTTTTGAAAAACCAACTATGAATGCTAGACAAACGAGATGACTGAAATTTTTAAGTGAATATGATTTTGACATCAAGCAGATAAAAGGAAAATAAAATAAAGTTGTTGATGCACATGGTAGAAGAGTACATCTCATGCATGCTACAACGATTAGTATGCATCAATGAAATTTAAAGAGAATTTTTTTAGATGTTGTTGTTATAGATAAGAATTTCCTACATGTAAAAGAAAGCTTACAATAAGAAAATGTACAATAGAAAATTAAAGAATATGAGATGAAGGAATATGGATTACTTATGCATAAAAATAGAATTTATGTTCCTAGTTCTGTAGAACTTATGAATTTGGTATTAAATGAAATGCATAATGTTTTGTATGTCGGACATCCTAGTTACCAAAAAACAATTGCAACAGTAAGAAGCCAATTCTTTTGGCCCAAAATGAAGAAATATGTTGCTAATTGCATTGTCAGATGTATGGAATGTTAGAGAGTGAAGGCTAAACATAGGCACCCAACTGGTTTTCTACAACCATTACCAGTTCCAGAGAAAAAATGGGAAGTGGTAACCATTGTTTTTATAGCTAAATTGTTGAGGACAACAAGGTAATATGGTTTAATAATGGTAGTGGTTGATAAATTGACCAACGCTACTCATTTTGTTCTTGTAAATATGACTCATACAACATCTAATGTTGCAGAAATTTACATGAAGGAGATTGCTAGGTTGCATGGGATACCTAAGGAAATTGTTTCAGATATAGACACAAAGTTTACTTCAAATTTATGGAGGGGATTTTTTAAAGGATTTGGTACAAATCTGAACTTTAGCACATCATACCATCCACAATCAGATGGGAAGACAAAGAGAGTCAACCAAGTAATTGGAGATATGTTGAGAATGTATGTGATGGATAAGCCATCTAAGTGGGAAGATTACTTGCACTTGGTTGATTTTTCCTATTATAATGTGTATCAAGATTCATTGAAAATGAGACCATGTGAAGCTTTGTATGGTAGGAAATGCAATACTCTAGTGAGTTGGGACAACCCAATAGAGAGAGTGGTACTTGGGCCTGAATTTCTCAAGGATATGGAAGACTAGATGGTTAGAATTAAACATAATTTAAAGGAAACTCAAGATAGACAGAAAATTCATGCACATAAGAATAAGACAGCTAGGGAATTTAAAGTGGGGGAGCATGTGCTTTTGAAAGTGAAGCCTAAGAAGAGATCATTGAAGTTGCATAGTTGTACAAAGCTACCAGTGAGATTCTGTGGTCCATTTGAGATATTGGAAAGAATAGGGCCAGTTGCATACATGCTTGAATTGCCTACTTCCATGAATGTGCATAATGTATTTCATGTTTCTTTTCTAAACATATATGTACATAATCCTAACCATGTTACTGATTGTCATCTAATTCATGTAGAGATAGAAGGAGACTTTTAGGTTCAGCTAATGTGCATATTGGACATAAATATCAAAATGCTCTGGATTCAAGTTATAGAGTTGGTAAAATTTTAGTGGACCTGCTACGGTCCTGAAGATGCTACTTAAGAGAATGAAGATGCCATGCAGGTAGAGTACCTGCAACTTTTTTAATATTTTTTTTTTTTTTTTTGTATATACATTAAGAACAGTGACAAAATAAGGGGGAGGGGAATGTAATACCCCAGTTTTGATCCCCCATATTAAATAATGTATTTTGTCAATTTATGAAAGGAAAGAGTGCCCAAACAATTATAAAAAGGCTAGTGTGGCTAGGAAATGTAATTTTTTTATCATTATTAATAATAAATACATCATTGGATGCTAGACAAAAAATGACAAGAGTTATAGGGGGATATTATTCCACAAGAGAAGGGGCTTGAGAGGCTAAGTATTTATTTTATATTTTATTTACCCATTTGTTTTAATGGAGAACATCAATTACATGAGCTTCTCGAGGGAAGGCCATGTGGTTTTTTAATTCCAAGAAATATATAAACCCATCTTTGGGTTGTTTGCAGGTTCACACCTTTCATTATATTCTCTCTCTCCATTCACTCTTTCACCCAGTCCTCATTCCTCATTCATTCTGATATTGGCTTTGGAAAGAAAAACAATTTGTTGGAGAGGAGCCATGGTTTTGTTGGCTGCAATGACTGCTGGTGTATTCCATCCATGAATTAATGTTTGCATGTATGATATGCATTGGCATGTGTTAAGTTTTTCTCAAAGCTATGAATCTTGAGAGTCCCATCATGAAGATTCTTGACTAGATGCACTGGAGTCCTGGAAGGAGGTCGACAACCTGAGGGACTGTGTGGCAGAGAAGGGGGTCCATTATCTTGGGTTGTGCAGGATAGATAGAATAGAGCTCATGTTCTTTGTATTGATGTGTGTGTTGAAACCTATGAGAGATTGAGTGTTGGATAGTTTGGGAAGTTGAGTGACACCCTGGAACTGTCCTTTTGGATTCATAGCCTTGGCTCAAGGGTGGCATTTTTGTTGAGACTTGGAACAAAAATGTCTATGATTGGGTGGAACATCCTTGTTTTGTAGTCAGTCGGTGATTCATTTAATTAAAGATAAGTTCTCTTTGTCATGGTTTCATTTACCTATATATTTATTTTCGATGTGTAATAATTATTATGTTTGAGATTCATGTTTATAATGTGCATGCTTGTTGGTTATTGTTGTTTATGGAATTATATTCATTTCTTTTATGTTGTAGCATGAGTCTTGATCTTTGCATGCGAATATTCCAAGCATCTTTATTAATTTAAAAGTTTATGAGAATATGAAATCAGTTCAAAAGTGAGTTTTGAAGTAGCATGACTATCCTGTGGGTGGTTGGGTACATATTTCAATAATTTTCTCTTTCACTCGTAATGAAGAAATTTCATCCTCAATACCACTTAAATTTACATGTTTGTATCGAATGAAAAAACTATGCCCTATATTATCACTAACAAAGTTTGAGAGCCACTTTCATATCTCAGGTTTAGGGAAGCTTGAGATTCTATCAAATTCCAAACCGTTTTTTTTTTTGTGACATTAAGTTCTACTTCAAATTTTCATCGATTGAAAGTATATTAGTCTTAAATTAAGCTCTTGTTGGGGAATAGGGTGGAATGCGAAATGAAACATAAAACATAGTACTACAGATAATCGAAGAGAAGAAAAAAATTTAGAAGATAAAGGGTGGTTTCTAAAGATACCATTACAACACTTAAGAAGAGAGCATTGTGATCAAAACATCAAAATGCATGTTGTACATTTTGATACACATGATCTATTGCCCGATATCCATGATGATAATGATCCAATGGGTCTAGTTTTTATAGCCTCAATATATATCCAACTTCCATAGAATTTGGAAGATCTTGTCCACATGTAACCATTGGCTATTAGAGTTGACTCCACCAAATTTTCACTGTCGAGTCGGCTCGACAAAAATTATTGACCCAACCTTCTACATGTTCAAATCATAGTTGATTTCTTGGATAGACAATTCACCACCTGACTATCTTCAACTATTGATCGATTGTCCGAATGACATGCATGTTGACTACTCGATCGACTAGTGTAGTGTGTTGATCGTTCATTCAACCGAATGTATCCAGATGTTGGTTGACCTCTTGACTGACTACACCTTGGAGATATGTGATGAAGCATCAATGCTTGATTTTCCAACACCCCCCCATTCAAACACTTCTCTGGAGATTATATAGGTAAAATTACATCATTATGAAACCCCCATAATTTTATCTTCCTGAATCCCAAGCATCATGCGTAGCTTGATAAATATGGATTTGGATAAAGGTTTGGTGAAGATATCAACAACTTGATCATTTGTTCTGAAATATTCAAGAGAAAAAATGTTCTCATGAACCAACTATCTCAAATAGTTGTCATGGAGCTCAGCATGCTTCATCTTACTATGGGAAACATGATTGTCAACAACCTGTATAGCACTCTCGCTATCATAGTATATTGTAGTTGAGGTTTGAATAGGAAGACCAAGTTCTCCCAAAAGTTAGTGAATCCATACTGCTTAAGTACATGCTTGAACGACACCACAATATTCTTCTTTTGTAGTCGAGAAAGAGACTACCTTATGTTTCTTGTACAACCACACCAATGGTCCAGTGCTATAGTGAAACACATAGCTAGAAGTGGACTTATGATNTATAGCCTCAATATATATCCAACTTCCATAGAATTTGGAAGATCTTGTCCACATGTAACCATTGGCTATTAGAGTTGACTCCACCAAATTTTCACTGTCAAGTCGGACCGACAAAAATGATTGACCCGACCTTCTACATGTTCAAATCATAGTCGATTTCTTGGATAGACAATTCACCACCTGACTATCTTCAACTATTGGTTGATTGTCCGAATGACATGCATGTTGACTACTCGATCGACTACTGTAGTGTGTTGATCGATCATTCAACCGAATGTATCCAGATGTTGGTTGACCTCTCGACTGACTACACCTTGGAGATATGTGATGAAGCATCAATGCTTGATTTTCCAACACCCCCCCATTCAAACACTTCTCTGGAGATTAAATAGGTAAAATTACATCATTATGAAACCTCCCATAATTTTATCTTTGTGAATCCCAAGCATCATGCGTAGCTTGATAAATATGGATTTGGCTAAAGGTTTGGTGAAGATATCAACAACTTGATCATTTGTTTTGAAATATTCAAGAGAAAAAATGTTCTCATGAACCAACTATCTCAAATAGTTGTCATGGAGCTCAACATCCTTCATCTTACTATGGGAAACATGATTCTCAACAACCTGTATAGCACTCTCGTTATCATAGTATATTGTAGTTGAGGTTTGAATAGGGAGACCAAGTTCTCCCAAAAGTTAGTGAATCCATACTGCTTAAGTACATGCTTGAACGACACCACAATATTCTTCTTTTGTAGTCGAGAAAGAGACTACCTTATGTTTCTTGTACAACCACACCAACGGTCCAGTGCTATAGTGAAACACATAGCCAGAAGTGGACTTATGATTATCATTATCACCATCCCAGTGGGAGTTAGGAAAGATGACCAACAAATTTGAACTTGGACAATACTTGATACCAAAATGGGTGGTACCTTTGAGATAATAGGAAATTATTTTGACTTCTTTATAGTTTCTTTCTTTAGGGTCCTGCATAAAATTAGAATCCACATTGATACCAAAGGTAATGGTAGGTCAACTATGAGTAATATAAATAATACTACCGATGAGTTATTGATAAAGAGTGGCATATGTTAGCACTCTGTAAATTTTGTCCGGCTGATAGACAAATGACAGAGGTAACTGTTTCAACCAACTTCAGAGCTGGGCACTAGCCTGCTCAACTCAGAGAGGACTCTCTCATGTCACTGGGTATTTCTTTGATAATCAATGGCTAGATTTGGTTTGTTTTGGGGGTTTTTGATAAATTTTGCCAGCCAATAAGGGGAGAAACACTCAGGGCTATGGAGTCAAAATTTCTAAAAATGAATGAAAAGATTGGCTGGTAGAACTCTCCAGAGGATAAAGGCTAAATGAGGCAATGAATCCGAGTTGTAAATTGAGATTTGCATAGTGTAAGAAGAAAGGGGAAAAACAATAACTGCATCAGATCATTAATAAAATGAATTCTGAATTAGTTAGGAAGAAATACACGCAGTTTAAATTGTTTTAGCCAAGAGCATCAAGAGATGAATTCTGGGCTTCTAACTATCCAATTCAAAAAGAATAATATGAAAATGGAATAAAAGAACATGGGAAATAAAAACAATGAAGGAAGACAAAACTCATATCATAACCATTAGAATCTTTTCATAAACAGTTCCAAATGCTTTTGTTGTATTCAATTCAGTCCCAGAAAAATTGCAATAGAGTCCAGAACCACTAGAATTGTGCCCTTGCACTTTTGCCCATCCTCAAT
>JASDQU011027282.1:0-13625 GCA_032191745.1 Picea mariana | reverse complement strand
ATATTGTAACTGCAAAGAGTATTCTTATTATTATTGATATAATATTCATAGGATCAATTCTTATTGTGGATTGATCATGTTGGTTATTGTAATAGGACCAAATCCCCTTTTGCGGATTGGTCAACAAACAATTATAATAGGCAGAATAAGAAGTCGGCCCCAACAGTTAATAAGGAGACCCAAAAATATAATAAAGGTGGGTTTACCCACCCAGTTGGAGAAGTCAGCCCTGCCAGTGAAGAGACATTTCACACATTCCAGACTTGTATAAATAAAGGAGGCTAGCGCCTCACTTGGACATAACTCACTTGCTCAGCTTGAGAGACAAGTTCTGATCTATTATCGACAAAGGAGAGAGAGAGAGTGGTGCATATCTTGGAGAGGACTTTCTTTTTTAGCATAGAGATCTCTTGGCATTGTATTGGCTATCTATATTAAGGAAGTTTGCTGGGTTTTCTTCCCCTAGAGGGTTTCTCAGGATAAATGCTGTGTCTCTTGTGATTGTGTATTTCTCAGTGATCTTGGATTATGCTATTGTTATCTAATGAAATGCAAACATCTATAATAATGGCTTAAACATTAACAAAAACCATATTCTCCTTGTCTACAAAACATACTTCTTAGTTCCACGACCTGCAAAATGACCCTCTCCCATACTTAGTCGATTTTCTTACTTCGAGTGCGGGGCACTTTCACTTTCATATTTTCATTTCCATATGCTCCCATACCCACAGGTCTACAGGCCCGCATCCTACTTAATACAATTTGTGTTCCTCATAATACACCTCCATACTTAACCACTTTTCTATAACATCCCCATTATAATCCCCAGTTTAATTAATGCTTATGTGGATACAATATGTGGCTATGACCAAGCGATGTAATATGTGACTTGTATTTCAATGTTTTAATAATAAAAAAGTGATTCCAACTGCTAAGGGGACATGGAAAAGAGATGGGGGATGAATTAATCCACAAGAGGGGAAAGTGTCTAGGATAATGGACAAGAGGGGTTATGGGGGGGATTACCAATGTATATCAATTTAACCCATTTTCCTGAACTTGCCAATTGTATATGAACCTTTCGATGTTTAATTGAGTGTTCCCAAAGCCAATTATTGGATACATGTACGAGGGTGTGTGTGAGTGGTCACATCCTTCTGATTGTGTGTTTCCAATGCCGATCATTGAATGCATGTAAGAGGGTGGGTGTGAGTGGTCATGTCCCAAATTTATTGGGCACATGGGGGTTGAGTACAATTAGCTTGGGGAAGAGTGTGAGTCAAGAAAGGCAAGCCACAAGAGAGGAATTTATATGGTTTGGGAAAAAAATCAGAGAGGGGATTAAAGAGAGCTTGGAGATGGTGCGACCATGGAGGGAAAATTTTGGAGCATAACGAGAGTTAATTGGAGTTGGAGAAATGAAAAGACCGATTATCAGAGAGTAAGAGTGAACTCCTACATGAGTTGCACTAAAATTTCAAGTGTTGTTGTTGGTTTGCTGATAGTTTTCCTAGCAACAAGTTCCCTTGAGTTTCCAACTGAGATATTCCTATTTACTTGTGCCAGATAGACCCTAATAAATGAATGACACATTCCTTGGGATGTCGCTGATAAACGAATGGTACATCCCTTGGGTTAACCCTGATAAACAAATGGTATATACCTTGGGTTACCCTGATAAATGGATGATACATCCCTTGGGTGATCCATAATAAAAAAATGGTACATTCCTTGGGTTGGGTAGGTCAAGAGGAAGAGAGCTAGTGGAAAGATCAGGATAGATGTAGGATAATATCAGTTGGGTTATGAGATTTATGAGCTGCAAGTGGACTGTGAGAGACCACCCTCTTTTCTGGATTACTAGCCTCAGCTCGGGGGTGAATGGCTGTTGATATTTGGAACAGTCAACCTATGGTTGGGTAGAACGTCTGTCCCAAGCAATTGGTTGCACGATTCTTGTTTAAAAATAAATGTTTTATCTTGTACTGAGTTATTTACATGTGTTATTGCTATGCATGAACTATGTGTGAATGATAATGTCTTATATGCTACTATAAGGAACAATTTAGTTGTATTTCATGTTGATTATTAAAATTCTTTAGATGCATCTATTTTATGGTTACATAGTAGCTAAATATGTTATAAATTATAGTTGTAAGCTATAGGAAATCGACTAACAGTAAAGGAATTACTTTAGTTTAGCATAAGTTTCATTTTTATGTGTATTCTGCACGTAATGTTGCTTAGCTGGAGGCTAGCTATGTTACAAATATGGTATTAGAGTTGATAATGGGAGAGTTTTTCGTGATGTGGCCTAACTTGGGTGCCTAGGTAGGTTAAAAAGTGGTATCAGAGCCCAGTTTTGAACGCTGAGCCTGGATGGGCCAAGTTAGTAGAACGCTAAAGCAAAAACTCGTAGAGGATTAGTTTCTAGAGTATGGCTGCAACTTGTTTATTTAAGTTACGACAATAAAATTGAGCGAAATTTCATGGGTAGTGTGAATAATTGAGCCTCTTTGGAAAATAAGAACATAAGAAAATCATAAAAGATTCGGTATTTTTTCGTCCGATGACGTCGCCATGATGTGGAGGCCATATGTCAACTAACATGGTAGAATAAAGACATGTGTTGCCATGGTGGTAGGTACATGTTGGAAGACATGAAATTTGGCAGGTGATGTGGAGCCATGTGGAAAACCAACTTCTAGTCCCATGAAACCGCATTAAGATCTTGGAAATTTGTCGAAGTGTCAGTCCCACGAAACCACTTGGAAATTTATCTAAGTGTGAGTTTGCGAGTTCACGGTAAGAAGTGGAAAAATGGTTAAGCATTGAGACTTCTCATACATAGTTATGAAAGGAAGGTTACAATATTATGAGTCCGTGAGTCCTCGAGCCCATGAAGATGGAAAAATGGCTAAGTGTTGGGACCTATCGGATGAATTTATGAAAGGAAGTTACAAGTTTATGAGTCCACGAGTTCGTGAAGGAAAAAGAAGCTAAGTGTTGGTAGTAGGTTCATGGAAGGTATGAAGAAGAGATATGACTTATATCCACGATGAATCCATTAAGACATATCAATGACGAAGATTTAATTAAGAAATGATCAAAGTATTGCTGAGCTTTTCTACTATGTTGCACATGCCAATGAATATCCCCTCACTGTTTTTCCACCATAACTTTCATCTTGGGGCTCGGATTGGGGAAAAAAATAGTCGTTGGAAATATATTGAGAAGAAAGAGAGATATGCCGACCCATAATTTTGATCTGGGCACTATATTTTCTTCAAAAGTGATAAAAGTGAATTTTGTAGTAGTAAAAGAGTGGAAATTTCAACTTGTAATTATTGTAACTATTTGCTCAAAACTCAGTTTGAGGCATGAGGAAAAACATTAGAGATTTGTTTCGAAAATGAGTGCATTTAATGAATCCTACTTGAGAGTAGTGAATTACTATTCTTCATAATTTAAAATGAAGAATTACTTGTAATATAATTGATAAATATTTTGCAATACACTTAATTCTAACAACCAATTATTGCATGCACATTCTTGTAGAATTATAAATATATGAAAGCATATTTTAGTTCCTACATGAGAACTAGAGACATGGATGATGCTCAAGGGTTTTACAACCATGAAGAAGAAATTGGAGGTCTGCATGCCATCATGGGTAATGCTGAGACCGAGTCTAGTGGGAGAAGAGACAGGTGGGGAACTGTAACTATGAGAAGCTTGCAAAAATAAGTGCATAACTATAGGGCCGATAATGAGAGGATCATGAAGGCTCAAGAAGAGATACTTCAAAGCCTAAATATGATACAAAATCAAGTTAACAAGGACTCTATCACCAATCAAGCAAATAGTGCTAGACAAGTATCAACATTAAGATCCCATAGAAAAAGAGATGATCATGGGAGTGATAGGCAGTCAATAAGCATGAGTAGATGCCATCATTCTCCAAGACATTACACAAGAAGAACTCATGCAAGTTTAGTTCTAGGGAGCATTACAAGTGTGTCTCCTATTCGGAGGCAAAGGAGAAGACCCGAGGCACACATCTTGCAAGGGGGGATTAGGAATATTAAGCCACCAAATTTCAATGGTGAGCACAGGAAAGGAGAAGAGGCAGAGGCCTGGCTGTTGGAAATGAAGAAATATTTCTAGCTGCATGATTACCCCTCCTAGGTAGAAGCTAGAATTTCCACCTACCACTTGCAAGGGAAGAAAACCATGTGGTGGGATCAACTTAAGCAAGCCAATAACCATGATGATAAAATAATATCATGGAGGAAGTTCAAGGGATATTTCCAAGAGAAATATTTGTCTGAGAATTACTATGAAAGAAAGATGAAAGATTTCTTTGAAATCAAGTTGGGAACCATGAAAATGGAGGAATATGAGAAGCGATTCCTTGAATTTTTAAAGTATGTTGACTTCATCAAGGATGAGAAAGTCAAAATCAAAAGGTTTCTAAGTGGTTTATCCTCTTTCTACAATGATAAAATTGAATATGACAACCCCAAAAACCTTGAGAAATCCATAAGGAGAGCAAGGAATCTGTATGAACAGAGCAAAGGAAGACTAACTTTCCAAAAATCTTGGAATGACAAAATGAAGGATAAGAAGGATCAAAGGCATAAGGGTTTTAAGCCACCCTTTTTCAAGAATAATTTCCAAGTGAATAAATAGGGTCAAGTCGCACAAAATGAACACAAGACTACAAATTCATTTGGAAAAAGGCCAAGGCAACAGTCAGTGCAATGTTGGGGATGTGGGGGAAATCATATACATAAGGATTTCCCTCACAGAGGATAAATAATGGGGTCTGTCCACAACATTCAAGAGGCTAAAACAATGGAATACATGGGAGGAAGAATGCCAATGATTTATGCATCCTTGGATAACAAGCATGCAAAGTATTAATCTCCCATGATTGAAGTGGAAGGTAAGATAAATAATGAGCCCATAGAAATTTTCATTGATTTGGCAGCTATCCATAGTTACATAAATGCTAACATCATTGAAATATTTCACTTGCAAAGAGGTAAGCATAAAAAATCTTGGTTAGTTCAGTTAGCGATGGGTGCTAAGAGGAAAATCAATGAATTGGTTAAAGATTGTTTGATAGACATGGATGGACTCAATACAAAGGTGGATGTAAGAATCATACCATTGGGTTCATATGATTGTCTAATTGGTATGGATTGGTTGGAGAAACATCATGTTGTCCTAGAATATTACAACAATATAATCACATGTCTTGACGAGGAAGGGAAGAAAGGAAAGATTCAAGGCATTCCAAGAGCCACAACTAATAGATATATTTCATCTATGCAGTTGAAGAAGAGCTTCAAGAAAGGATGTCATATGTTTGAAGCCCTTATGGAGGAGGAGGCCAAAGACAAAGTGGTGAGCATTGAATACCATTCCATTTTGAAGGATTTTGAAGATGTTTTTAGAGAAATTTTGGGACTACCACCAAAAAGAGACATTGATTTCTCTATTTATTTGGTTCCAGGAGTTTTCCCAGTGTCTAAGACACTCACAAAATGGGTACACCAGAAATAAAAGAGTTTCGATGCAATTTGAGTAACTATTGAATAAGGGGTACATATGCCGAAGTGTGTCACCTTCGAGAGCCCCAATTCTTTTTTTGAAAAAGAAGGATGGAACCTTGAGACTATTTATTGATTTCAGGCAACTTAATAAGGTTACCATAAAGAATAAGTATCCTTTGCCAAGAATTGACAATTTGTTTGACCAATTGAAAGGTTCCAATTTTTTTTTCTAAGATTGACTTGAGATATGGTTATCATTAAGTAAGGATAAAGGAAGAATACATCAACGAGACAACATTCAGAACAAGATATGGGCATTATGAATTCACGGTAGTGCCATTTGGGATATCAAATTCCCTGACAATTTTTATGTGCCTGATGAATGGAGTATTTAGGGAGTACCTGGACAAGTTTGTGATTGTGTTCTTAGATGATATTTGTGTCTATTATAAATAAGAAGAAGAACATAAGAAACATTTAAGAATAGTGTTGCAAGTTTTAAGAGAGCATAAATTGTATGCTAATCTAAGTAAGTGCATCTTTTACCAAAACAAGATTCACTACTTGGGGCATATAATTTCAGCAGCAGGGATATACGTTGATACTGAGAAGATAGAGGCTATTAGAGGATGGCTAGTGCCAAATAATGTGAGAAAGGTCAGGTCATTCATGGGTCTTTCCGGTTATTATTGAATATTCATAAAAGGGTTCTCAAGGATTGCAAGTACAATCACTTCTTTGCAAAACAAGGGAGTGAATTTCGAATGGACTTCGAAGTGAGAAGAGAGTTTTCGACAACTAAAGGAAATATTGACACATGAACCAATATTTAAGATTGAATATACAAATGAATATTTTGTTGTGTGCACCGATGCATGGAAGGAAGGACTCGGTGGAGTCCTTAGTCAAAGGGACAATGTGGTAGGCTATGAATCCAACAAATTAAAAGAGAATGAGAGAAATTATGCTACACATGACTTGGAGTTGGAAGCTATAGTACATGCATTAAAAATGTGGAGGTATTACCTTATGGGTAAGAAATTCGAGCTAATAACAAACCACTATGGCCTGAAAACATTTTTTTGGACAACTAACACTAAATGCCAGACAAATTAGATGGCTAGAATTTCTTAGTGAATATGACTTCGAAATTAAGCATATAAAGGGAAAGGAAAATAAAGTGGATGATGCACTCAACAGGAGAGCTCATGAAGTGCATGTGGAAACCATCAACATGTACATGACATATTTGAAAGATCAAATTATTGCAACAATGAATTCAGATCAACAATATGTGAAAATAAGAGAAACATTACAACAAGGAAAATTTCAGCATAAGCTAAATTCCTATGAGTTGAAAGAGGATGGAATCCTCATGTACAAGGAAAAAGTATATGTGCTGAATTCCAATGAGATGAAAAATGCAGTTATGAAGGAAATGCACAATGTTCCATATGCCAAACACCCAATATATCAGAAGACAATTTTAGCAGTAAGAAGCCAATACTTTTGGTAGGGAATGAAGAAAGAAGTGGCTAATTACATAGCCATATGTATAGAATGAAAAGAGTGAAGAAACAACATATGAAGAAATTGAGCATAAGAAAATTAGGATAAGAAGATTGGTGGAAAAGGCCTCAAGCCTTAATTCTCAACATAGTATTCATCTTAATGATACAAATATACAATACAATAATGAAACCACCTTAATTTTTCTCACATCGACACCTCATCAGAAGATAAGGTAGGATGAGACAATATAGGAATCTAGAAACATACTTAGGATAACAACTATATCCTAGTATGTAAAATATACAAAGGTGATATATTAAGACTTAATGATTGTATATGATAAAGAGGCTAACATTCCCCCCCTCAATCATAAGTCCAAGTAATAATACCAACAAATCAGATGCATAAGTTGGTATATCTCCATGTCTTCATGCTGAAACTTCTGAGCTGAGCCGTAATGAAGAACTGCTTGAAAAACTACCAAATCTGGATGCTGAGAAATATGGAAAACCTCACTATGTAATCATGTGAGCAAGAATGCCAACAATTTTGTTCACTGATGTGAACTCCAATATGATGAGAGAGAACAAAGAGAAGTGAATCACTTTCAAGTTTGTCACATCCCTGAAAATGCCTGACAAGTCAATCAATTCCAAGCTGCAATGCAGTAGGATCCATCTGTCCTCTGCTAGGTCCAATGACCATCTAGTTGAACCAAATGTCCACATCATTGCTCTCAAAATCAACATCCCATCTGGAATATTTGATGTTTGTTGTTGTCGAAAACTTTCTGTCTGACAACCATGTTCAATTCCATCATCAATTCCCCCCTTTGTCAGCTGAAAGGAGAGACCACAAGTAGTTTCATGAACCATCATCACTAAAATTTTGAACTCCCCCCCTTAAGGTGTATGGGATTTTCATCATTGTACTCCCTACTTCTAATCTCAAGAGAGTACTATACTTGTTTCATTTGAGTAAAACACAAAATGGGCATGCAAAAAAAGCCACATGTTATCTCATCCCGTGAGGGCCATGCTCAAAATCTATGCCATAAGGGGAGCACTTATGTGAGGTACAAAAATGTTATGTGATACAAGATTGGTCTTTACTCGAGATTGAATTCTTTGATAAGACTCATATAATCACTTGGTTGTTGATGACAATTTCTGAGGATCGATCCACTCATAGTGAATCTTCAATCTTGTAGGTTTCTTCAGTGTTGAACATCTGTCTGAAGAATGGTTATGCTTGCCAAAATGTTGTCAAGGATGGAGATCAAAACACTGATTCTCCTTGTGACCAACTCAATTACAATGTTTTCACTTATCTTTCTGATGTTGAACTTGAATAGGTGAAGTTGAATTTTCTTGAAGGAATCCAATGCTCACAAAAAAAATTGGTTTGGGGTAATTTGGAATATGAAAAATGTTTTGATTTTCATATCCTAAGCCATGTCAATTCTTATTGAAGTGTAATTCTTCCCAAGGTCTGATGATGGGATTAAAAAGAGTATTTTGAGCCTAATTATGTTGAACTTGAACAACTTCATCTTCATTGGAAGTTGCTTCTGAAGTTGGATTGCTAATGTTCTCCTTCACTGATTGTTGATCATCATTATCATCATTATCATTATCATCATAGAGAGGGTTGTTCTAAACAAAAGCTAGTTCAGAAAACTGTACTGGCTGCTAACTTTTGAGTTCAATCAACTTATCATTCAATAGATGGGATTGTTCTTGAAGAAGTATAACTTTAACTTGCATCACTTGCAAACAAGTTAGCACTGATTGAAGAGTTGTTTTGTTCAATATTACTGTGTTGTCTTCGGTGGTGTGTATTAGAGTGTTCACTAACTCTACTAATTCAAGATTTCGAGCCATTTAAAAAACACTTAAAAGAGGTTTCCTTGTGTAGATAGATCCTGATTATAGAAGAAGGCTTGAACGAAAAGGATTATCTGCAACTCGCTCACTTGAATCACCTACTTGAACTTCACGCTCACTTTCTATTCACGCTCACTTGAATTTTTCTTGCTTGAACTTTCTTCCAGGAATTTGAGGATGTCGGTTACCACCGAAAATGCATCCCAAATTATGACAATGTGTTATCACTCCAAGAAACTCTCCTAGGTTGTATCTCAGAGATGCATGGTAACTTAACTGTTTTTTTGTAATTATTTACTCAATAATGGGTGTGGGGTTGGATCAAGATGAATATCTAAATCACTGGATTGTATCTTCAAGACAGTCTAGTTATATTCAAACAGTACAAGGCCTTCAAGAGCTATTATAAGATAGGTTTGCAAATCAAATGGACAAGACACCAATCAATTAACCAAAACATACATAAACAATATATATGATGGGTAAAAAAACTAGCAGTGGATGCTTATGATTCTTGTTTAATAATCAAAGGTAAGATGACAGTTACCATAGGACATTTAAACAGAGACAAAGAAATAGTTTCAACTCATAGGCATAGAATAGAAGTGAAAAGAAAGTCTAACAATAACAATGAAAGAAGCTTGCAAGCTGAGTATATTAAAGAAAGTGTCTGTATCATAATAAAAATAGAGTCTATAACTCAAATTTGAACCATTCATTCCTCTAATATTTTTGGCTTTATAGCCTTTACAAATAGCTTCCAGATCCTAGGATACTGGATTGAATTTTGCCAAAATAGAAAGTCAATAACTGGCCCAAGAAAATAGGCAAAGATCCTATAAAATAGGTCAATTCCTATTCTTGGGTGATATTCATGTCCTTCAGATTCTTCGACAGATGTAGTAATGTTGGACAACTGAGGGGGGGGGTTGAATCAGTTCTTACCGAGCTTAAACAATTATGCTCATTTTAAATTCATTACAGAGCTCTCAATGATGATCAAAATAATGCAGGGAAGTAAGCAATAGAACATTCAACATCATTCACACATATGAGATACACCATGACAGATATTTCCTAAGGAAACCCATAAAGGGTAAAAACCTCTTCTTATTTATATGATAAGTAATCTTTACATTCTGTACATTATCATACTTATGAGAACCAACTCATAATGAGGCTACAACCTCTATTTTGCAAGCTGCTACTTGCTGAGAGCACCATCTCTCTGGATTCTCTAGCACCCACTAGAAGGAAGCACTGGCTCCCTGGTTTCTCTAGCATCCACTAGAAGGAAGAACCAACTCCCTGGTTTCTCTAGCACCCACTAGAAGGAAGCACCAACTCCCTAAGAGTTCCAACACCAAATGGATGGAAGCACCAACTTCCTAAGAGTTCCAGCACCAACTGGATGGAAGCACCAACTTCCAGTTACACAGGCACCGACCTGTATATCAGAGAACCAATGTTCTCCCTTGCACCACCCTACCACCCTGGTTTCTCTGGTTGCAACCAGATGGAAGCTGCAACTACCTGTGTTCAAGCACCCACTTAAACCTATTGGGACAACAGTCCTCCCTAGCACCTCCCAACCACCTTGAAATATCAATCTTTCCTATTGAAACTTATTACAGTGATATAATGTTCATCAATGGCTTACCAGTCTCATCACTATTTTGTTACACTGCCCTGCTCTATCTTCCTCACTGTCTTCTTGCACACATGCCTTGCGCTTTCTGTTCTTCTGCCTTTTATGCTCTGTGCACCATTTCCATTCAATGCACCATTCCTCTTCTGTGTATTTCAGTTGTTGCACACTGCCTCCTTCTACACGTCTGAATCACTCTCAACAACAACACTCTTCTCTTCTTTGTTCTGCCTTCCTCAAGTCTCTGTGCACCTTATGCATGCTATATGCATAATCCTTCTGCACGTTCTCTCCGCGCCATTGTTCTCCACATTGGGATATTCACTTCCACTCCACATTGCCACCGCTTCACTCCCTCGAGCATCAACACACACTCTTTTTTTTGCATGTTCTCCTCGTGTTGAGTCCTCTTCCTGATCATCATGGAAATTTCTCAGCTTTTCTAGCAGTTATCCCCATGCGTTAATCATCACTGGGTGTTATGCTGAGATTCCTTAGCCTGTCTAGCATTCGAGACTCTTCGTCTTCTCTATCATAGTCGATCTCATCCTCTCTGTTGTAGTTACAGGATTCAACGCTCTTCCATCTGTCAATCGCCTCTATGAACAGTCTTCATTCCACTGGCAGATGCCTTGAGACTCTTTAGCTCCTCTGGCAATCACATTGAGGCCTCTTTGATTTTTCTGTGCAGAAACAATTAGTGGTTTTTGGAAGTTACACTGTGAACCTCTTGAGTCTTATGCCTTTGGAACCTTTCACCTTTCCTTTCACATGTGGCCTCAGGCGATGACCACACGCTTGTTCAGAAGGCACTTTCGTGATTCGCATTTCGACAATTCCTGTTGTGAGGCATCTCGACTCTCCAAGTCGCGATCTCCGAAATGGATATTAGCTTCGTGCTAGCTCCTCCCTTGTGCCTTCGTCGATGTGACCATAGGTTATGACCAGGGGCCAAGTCTAAACACACATTTTTCATTTCACGTTTCGGGGATTCTATGAAGATTTTTCTTGACTCTCCATGTCCCAAACTCCGAAATGGAGCTTGTCTCTTCGAGCTCTTCTCTACAGCTCTTCGACGACGTGACCACCGACGGTGACCAAGTGCTTATCCATAAAGGGCTTTCGCAATTTCACATTTCGACATTCTTTTGATGAAGGGTCTCAACACTCCAAGTCGCGATCACCGAAATGGATCTTGGTTGCACTAGCTCCTTCCTCCATCTTCCGCAGATGTGACCACAACCTTATTTGAAAACACATTTCAGTGTTTCGACATTTCTGTGATGAAGTGTTTTGACACTCCAAGTCATGAACCCTGAAATGATCTGAAGGTATTTCGGCATTTCGCATTTCGACGTTTCAGAATTTCTGTGATGAAGTGTTTTGACACTCCAAGTCATGAACCTCGAAATGATCTGAAGGTATTTCGACATTTCACATTTCGGTGTTTTGACATTTCTGTGATGAATTGTTTCGACACTCCAAGTCACGAACACCGAAATGATCTGAAGGTATTTCGACGTTTCACATTTTGCGATTTCATCATTCTTGTCATGAGTGTCCTTGACACCTCCAACTCCCGGTATCTGAAACTCCGAAATGGAGTTAGATCAACAGTCCACGATCTCCCTTTGATCAACGACTCAGATTAAATCGTGGTTTCACATTTCGTGATTTCGAAAGGTTAGGGAACCTCTTTCCTTTGACTTTCCAGTCAGCGAAATGTTGATATGTGACCACGTGTCCTGCCAGAAGATGGACGGTCCTCCTGCTTTCGGGATTTTGTAAGCTCGCTTCTCCTAGCACTTTAAAGAACGTGCAGGTTCTCCTAGATCCAATGATGGTTAGACCCTGCGCTCGTATCTAATGCTTGAGATCTGTCCTCCATCTTTGTGCTCTTCCTGTCTGGATTCAGATTTGACGGTCATTGGGAATTATGAATGGGATCCAATGATCATTGTTGCTCTTCATTGTTACGCTTCTGATCTTTCTATGCCATCATCATTGCTGATCTTCCTTGCCTTTCTGTTTTCCATTGTGGTCTCCCAACTGTAAACCTTCCAACGTCACTACTATTCTTTCCTATAACCATACCTTCTTCGTTGTTGTTCTTGCCATCAATAACTATAAGCATGCTATAATTGCTGCTGTTCTTTCCTGTAGACATGCCATCGTTGTTGTTGTTCTTTCCATTAATGACAAGCACGCTCTTCTTGTAAACATGCCAACAATTTCCCCCTTTGGAATTGATGGAAACCTTGAATGGCTGCGCTAATATGTTTGGACCTCCAACTATAGCATCCGTTCCAGACCACTCCTTTTCTCCCCCTTTGACATCAATGTCAAAGAAAACATGATCCCCCCGAGCTGTTGCAGTATGTTTAAGAGGTATCAGATATTCAACCAACACAAACTCCCCCTGACATAATGGATTTTCTTATTTGAGTCCTGCAAAATATTTGTATCTAAACTAGAGTCTTCTCCTTCTGAGTCTTGGACATGTTCATCTTCAGCTTCCGCTTTATCCTCTGTAGAATACTCAATATTTCTCACCTCTCTTACTGGGACTCCTTCATCAACCTTTTCTTGTCATAACTGGATGACTCCCCCTGTCACTGTTATCTCTCTGCTTCTGACTATTTTCCCCCTTTGTTCCTAAAAGGATAGCTTTCCTTGACAAGGTCTTTCCTCTTGTTATCTCTACAAGATGTCATGTATATCATTTTGTAAAACAAAATGCTGTTGTTGAATATGTTGTTGTCCTACTGACACATTGCGTATTTGTAGCTCGTACTTTTCAAACAACCCTTGGATCTCCCCATTGATTCTTATCAATCTCTATTACTGCAATTTCATTTTTCTTCCATGATGCATACAATCCAAGGCTTTTATGACCATATTCAATCACAAGAAAAAAATGCTACAACCACTCTCATGCCTGCTTTTCTTTTTCACAGGCGAAGGACCTGTATCAGGTTTCTTAGGAGTACTGATTTCTTCCTTGTTGTATCCAAT
>JASDQU011027281.1:46144-56816 GCA_032191745.1 Picea mariana | reverse complement strand
CTAGTTATAATATTTAAGTAATAGAAGAAATTCAAGTTTTGATGGTGCTCCTTCTCACATCAATTATACTTGTTATGTATTTTTGTTATTGTTTCATATTTCACTCATGATTGGCGTTTTTCTTGTAGTATCCAACCCTCGTGTTTCCTCTTCTAATACTACACCAAGAGATTCTCCCTCTATTAGACACCTCTTATTGATAGTAATCATTCTTTTCCTCTCCTCTGCCATCTCATATTACTTATTTGGCTAAACACCATACCTATTTTTCCTCTATTCCCTCTGGAAATACATATCTTATAACTCTTCATACTTTTGCAGGAATGGACCCCATTGCCCAATGGCCCTACTCTTATGTTTTGTCCTACCACCTTTAAATTTTACACCATAGAAGAATCTGACCTCTATACACACATTGCTAAAATCTTCTGAATATCCCAAATAGTTGTATGTCCGAGAGAGCCCTCTCTGGTTGGAAAGGTCAGAATCCAACCGAAAGTCAGTTGAAACAATTACCTCTATCGTCTTTATTCCAGCCAGATGGATTTATAGAGTGATAAAAATACCTATCCTACATTGTTGGGTATTGATCAGGCTTTTGACAGTTTGATTGTTATTGACATAAAAAAGAGAAGAATGACATTTGAAGGTGATGGCCTTAGGGTCATTGCACCTGTTGATCCCGATGAAGGTCATATATACACAGAACCTATAAGAGAAGAAGACCGCGCCTATGAGCTAGAGAACATCCATAAACTGACAACAGGACAATAGGATTATATTAATCCTACAGCAGATGGAAATCTAAGTTGGCGAAGTGAAAGTGCATGCTCGTCAGATTCAGAAAAAGAATTGGAAAATTGGCAGAACAAAATGTATGAAGTCTCTACGCAGAGGTGTGCCAGATTGACTAAGGCAATTCATTGGATTGGGACAAAAGTAAGTAATATGCCTACATTTGATGGCCTAAATAATTTAGAGACATTTATATTTGAATTTGAAGGAATTGTACCAATACAATAGAGGTTTTTGGAACTATATGAAGCCTTGAAAGCAACGCCAGCTAGACGGTGGGGAACACACAAGAAGAACATCGTGGAGTGGGTACAATGTCGCACCTTGTTGATAGTGCGCTTTTCAAGCCAAGTTGAAGGTTGTGAAGGTCAATACATAGGTCAGAGTTGTCCTAAGGACCATGTGTGAAGTTTTGAGGAATCTTGGAGCAACATTCCTAAAGAACAGTGGGTACATAAGTTCATTAACACCTTAGATACTATGCCTATAAACTGGTATATTAAAGAAGAACTGGGCTTAGTCACTACAGATTGGTATGGTATGACCCAAAATGTTATAGCTACATTCATATTTTAAAGTTAGTACCCCACAATAGATCAAGATTTAAAAATTGTAAGACATAATGTATTTAAGGAGGCACCTAACCCCCCTCTTGAACAAGAAGAAGATGAATGGATTGTGCCTCTTTAGCGGTTATAGAGTTGTTATAATATTAATGCTAAGGAGGATGATGACCCTAGGAATGTGAACATTTCAGAAACTGAAGGACAAAGAGATATAGAAGGCCCGAGGATTGATTTACCTTTTGTTGGGCAGCCTATTAAAGTTAAGAAGGTTAATATTGGAACAGAGCAAGAACCTAAGTTGTAAAATATTGGAGACTATTGGGGTGATGCTACTATTAGTAAGATTAAAAAACTATTGCATGAGTATCGAGACTTGTTTCCAACCAAGTTCACAGACATGAAGGGCATTAAAGGGCCCATAGGAGAAATGAAGATTCCTTTAAAAGCAGATGCAAGGACTTTCAAGAAGAGGCCTTACAGACTGAATCCCAAGTACAAGAAGAAAGTTAAGACTAAATTAGATAGAATGCTAGAAGAAGAAATTATAGAACCAGTTGAAGAATCTCAATGAATCAGGCCTATGGTGGTCCAAGATAAGAAGACAGGATAAATCAGAATCTATGTAGTTCTAAGGAAATTGAATGATGCATGTTTACATGATTCATTTCCTACACCTTTTACTGATGAATTTCTAGATAATGTAGGATTTTCAGGCTATCACCATATCAGAATTGCTATTCATTCATAGATGGATTTTCAGGCTATCACCAGATCAGAATTGCTAAGGAGAATAGACATAAGACTACATTTGCAACTGAATGGGTTTATTTTCAGTACATTGTGATGCCTTTTGGTTTGAAGAATGCACCAGGCATATTTTCTAGGGTGGTCATTGAAGCATTTAAGGAACTTTTAAATAAGTTTTTGGAGGCATACTTTGATGACTGGACCATTTTTAGTCTATTAAAAGATCATATTGAATGTTTGAGATTAATGTTGGATAAGTGCAGGCAATATCAAATTTCCCTGAACTTGGAGAAGTGTATTTTATTTTCACCTTTTGGAGTGTTGTTAGGACACATTGTGTGTAAGTAGGGGTTGTTGGTAGATCCTTCCAACATTGTTATCATTGTTGATATACCTCCTCCTACTTCGGTTGGACAGATGTGCATTGCATTGGGACACATTGGATACTACATAAAGTTTATTAAGGGTTATGCATAGATAACAACACCTATGGAGAAGCTATTAAAGAAGGATAGTAATTTTCAATGGACAGAGAAATGTCAGCAGAGCTTCGACACATTAAAGAAGAAAATGACCACTACGTCTATTTTGGTTTTTCCATATTGGAGTAAGGAATTCCATGTTCATGTCGATGTTTCATCTATTGCATTAGGAGTAGTTTTAGCACAGCCAAGTGTAGGATATATTGACCACCTTATATCCTTTGCTAGTAGGAAGCTTTCTACATCTGAAATGAATTATACTACCACTGAAAGAGAAGGCTTAGCTATGGTATATGCGTTGTAGAAGTTTAGACACTACTTGTTGGAAGGACATTTTAAGATGTGTATAGATCATTATGCATTGAAGTACCTAGTCAACAAGACAGTGTTGGGGGGAGAATATGCATATGGATATTATTATTTCAGGAGTATGAATTTGAGATTGTAGTCAATCCAAGAATAATGAATAAGGGACCTAACCACTTATCTAGGTTAGAACATGGAGAGGAACCTACCAGTTTGGATGATACACTACCAAATGCACAGTTGTTGGCCATCAGGAAATTCGATGATCACTTTGTTGAGATATTCCAAATCATGTCCACAAGAATGGCACCTCGCGAGTATACAATTATTCAAAAGAAATTGTTGGCAGTTCGCGCTGTAGATTTTCAACTTATAGTTGGACAGTTATATAAGATGGGACCAGATGAGATCTTAAGAAGATGTGTTATGGATTCAGAAAGACCATTGATTCTTGCAGAAGCACGTGAAGGAATCATAGGAGGACATTATGTAGGGAAAGAAATAACGCAAAAGGTTCTCATAGCTGGCCTCTAGTGGCCCACTTTACATAAGGATGCTAAGGAATACTACAAAGCCTACGATGTATGTCAAAGATTAGGGAAGCCTTATAGAAGGGATGAGATGTCTTTAGCACCTCAGTTAACTTTACATGCATTTGAGAAATGGACTATTGAATTTGTGGGACCTATCAACCCACCAGTAAAGCGCACAGGAGCTCGATATATAATCACTGCTACAAAGTATTTGACCAGATGGGTAGAAGCAAGAGCAGTTAAAGATTGTAGTGCAACTATAACTGTGTGGTTCATATTTGATGATATCATAACCATATTTGGATGCCCAAAGATAATTATGAGTGATCAAGAAACACACTTCATTAAAAACAATATTGAATCCTTGACTCAGGAGTTCAAAGTTCGCCATCATAAGAGCACACCATATCACACATAGCCGAATGTTACAGTCGAATATTTCAATAAGATTTTGGAGACAACGCTAACTAATATTTGCAGTGTTAACAGAGATAATTGGGATTTGAGAATTCCAACAGTGTTATGGGCTTATCAAACTACTTGCAAAAAGTTAACAACGTAGACTCCCTTCAAGTTAGTTTATGGCTAGGAAGTAGTGGTACCCATGGAATATTTGGTTCCTAGTTTAAGAATTGCAGCATTTACAGGTATGGATGAGATCGATGTTGTTCAACACAGGATCACACAGTTGATGGAACTAGAGGAAGACAGGTTCATTGTAGTGTTTCATCGTCAAGTACAAAAAGAACGAGAAAGGTCTTACCATGACAGACATATCAAGAAGAAATCATTTAAACAAGGAGATTTGGTACTTTTATATGACAACAAGTTCATGAAGCATCCAGGAAAGTTCAGGACACATTGGATTGGTCCATTTGAGGTTGTCTATGTTACAGAAGGTGGAGTTGCATAGCTAAAAACTCTTAATGGAGAATGGAAGGATGGTTTAGTAATTGGGATCCAGTTGAAGTTGTATTGTGACAACTAGTTGCCTCGCAGCTCTCATTAAAAATAAAGTAAGAAGGGTCTAGGTACTAGGTGCAGTTGAAATTGGGTAGCAGAAACATAAAAGACAGTCTGCACATGATAGGGAGGGACATACCAGAAAGCACAGGCTGCTCTGCACAGTCTGCAGTTGAAGTAATACAGAAGGCTCAACCCTGCAGTGACTAGGGACGAGTCACATGTGAGTGTTGGGCGTCCGTTGACCCTTAGTCATGTATTAAGAAAGAAAGAAAATATTAAGGAAGAATAAAGATAAAGTATGAATTGCGCGGAAGGCACACAAACTGAAGAAGGGTCGAAGTGGTTAAAGAAGCATAAAAGAAGGAACAAAGTAAAGGAAATCAAGTCGTTGAACGAGAAGAACAAGGAAGACAAAGCACAAAAGAAGACAGATCGTGGACAAATCAGCAAGCGGAAGAAGACATTAATGGGTGATTTGGAGCACCTCTTGGAGAAGAAGTAAGAATAGGTCAGCGAAGTCCTTAAAATGAGGGTTATGTGGACCCATGGTTTTTGGCACCTGGGCTTCGGTCCATGGTTTTCTAAGAGTCATGTAATATGTAAATAGAGGTCTAGAAGAGTTGATATGGGAGGTGATAGTGGTGTTGAGATGTAAAGGTGTTACGTTTTAGGGCATTCTTGTATTTGGGTCTTCAGTTGGGTGAGAAGATCGACTCTACAGCTGGGTGCGCAAGGATAGGAAATAAAGAGGAAGAGAGAGAAGGATCTGTAGCTGAGTACGTAGATAGAACTATATGTCTTCATATATTGTATCAATAAACATAGTTGTGTGGACATAACCCTAGGGAGAGGGTGAACCACATAAAATCTTGTTGTTCCATGTGGTTGATGGCTTGTTATCTATTGTCTTTTACACTGTTATTGCATTGTTATTTTTCCTGTCGAAGATAAGAATATTAAGCATAATATTGTTAATGATCTCTGGGCTATTTTGCGTTGTTGTTTTGGAATCATCTTTCATTTCTTCTAGTTGTAGACACATGTGTCCTACAACCCTCCTATTGCTTCTTCAGGTGAGACTTCATCTTCTTCGTAGGTGTTTCTGTAAGGGCCAATAGTTAGGATTTGTTGGTGCGATGTTAGAGTTGAACCCTCGGTCTAACCCTGTGCCAACATGGACGACGTCGAGACCAAGGGAATTCCACCAGTCTCACTGGTCCAACATTTGTACATACCAGAGTATAATTTAGTACAATGTCATTACCAAAAAGATGTTTTTTTTCTTTCATACTAATACATTTTAAAAACAAAACAAAAAATAATAATCAATCAAAAAGTAAATTGTTCCTATCTCTCCTCGTGCAACACCTAGGGACATGGGCATGTCAGGGTTCTCGAGAAATCTGATGCCTTCATATGGGTAGTCTTCAATGGCAGGAATTTGATGTTTCCACCAATTGAAGAAGGTATCATTGTATTCCTCATGAACTCCTCATGCTCCCTGATGTGGCATCAATGAAACCCACCTACAGAGTGTTGGGAAGGATGTGATATGTCCTCGCACACTCTCCTTTAGGATTATGCCTATTGGCATAGGGGCATACCCAAGGTTCAACCCTTACAACAACACACCAATAAAACCCTAACTACCGGTCCTTTTGGCAACACCTACGAAGCAGATGAAGTCTCACCCGAGGTAGAGGTAGGGGTGGTTGCAAGACTCAGATATCTGCAACCTTAGTTGGGACACAGATATGTGATTGTAACACCTTAACAGAGAAATTAGCAGTTATAGTTCATTAATATTCAGTCTTAGCTTACAGCGCAGCTAAACCCTAATAATAGATCAGTGCAGTATTCACACAGATCCAATAGATTCAAGCACTAAGCATACCAACATAGATCAGATCTAGCATTCATTCATAGTATTCAACACAAAGCTACCATATTAGATTTTTCTAAGCATACATCAGTGCACTAAGAAATTAACCATATAGGAAGAGAACAACCATAACGCACAAAGTAACCACAACACGGGATATATGTGGTTCACCCCCACCCTAGGGATACATCCGCCAACTCTTCTTCTTTATTTCTTTATGTCAATATTCTACATGCACAGAGCCATGATATCTTACTCCACAGAGGATAGGAGATCTGCATGCACTCCGCTAGATCCTCCCTCCCTGAGTTACAACACAAAGCCTATTCACAGTCTCTTACTGTCACTTGCACTTAGCTCTTGCACTTAGCACATTGTCTAGCCTCTCTTCGATCACATAGATCGAACTACTTCCTACATCGCCTAGATTTCTATTTATACATTACAAAAAGGGCCTAAACATGGGTAAACCCATGGGCCAACATCCCCATACCCATTACATAAGCCCAAAACCCAAAAATCCCTAAACAAGGGGTCGAGATCCCATGATCACTACTTTGACTCGCGCTCCACCTTCGACAGCTTGTCAAAGTCCCAAAATTAGGTTAAACATGAGCAAGCATCTTCACAACTTGGTCAAGGGCCAACAGGCCCCCAACACTCACCTGTGACTCATCTCGAGTCACTCTGGTTTGGGTATCTCTACTTCAAAAGCCTCAAGATTGGCTCAATCTGCTTCGACCTATTGTTGTGCCACGACCTCTTGTTCGATGAACTCTTAGATTACTGCTTCATTGACATGTCCCTCTAAGCGTTGTTCAACTTTAGTGACAACTTGCTCCAGTTCTGCTCCTCGTCCTTCAATCTCTGTGAATAGTTGGCAAGCCTCATCCTTTGTTGGTTGGAGCCTTTGAGTCACTTCCATGACTTTGCTCTAAATGGTGTGGACCTGCTGCTGAGCAGTGCGTTATTCTTGGGATCGCTTCATCCTCTTAACAGTTGACAGGGGCTTCAACTGCACCTGTACTATTTATTCTTGCTACTTTGCCTCCTTGAGTTGTGACTCCAGTGCCTTCAATTCAGGATCCTTAGTAAGTCATTCATAAATATGGGAACTATGATCACTTAGTTGTTTACATTCCATGGTGAGGGCCTTGATTCTCTCAACTTCACTTTGAGTAGTTGCTTCTCTTTGATCTCGTACATCTGGTGGAGTGCTCGGTAGCTTTAAGTCTGCTATTCTTTGTTGAATTTGTTGGATAGCTTCCACGAGCTGCACTACTTGATGCTCCATTTAGTCTTCTACCTTTGGCTCTAAGCCCGTCACAGAGCGAAGTGCTTTTTCTACAACTTCTTTGACTTCAAGCTTCTCTGCAAGCAACTACTCTTTCTCCTGTTGGATTTGTGCTTTCTCCTCTTCAAACTTGGTTTGAAGGTCATCCTTCTCCTTTTGTGCAACCCAACATTGCTCTACCATTTCTTCTTGGGCTTGTGTCAGGGCCGTTGTGGCCTGGTATTTCTCAGCTTATGCTCGACGAAGGTGATCTTCGGTCACATCAACTAGTCTGTGGAGTTGGGCAGGCTCATCTCCCAACTCTGGTTCTTCTAATGGCGGGGGCGCAGTGGATACTGTGCAGCTGGATTGAAGGGCCTGTTGTACCCCTCTGAGTTCAACCTTGATCTTGTCGTACATATCCTCCTACTTGGCTTCATTTTTCTGCGATATGTCCTACGAGGCATCTGCTACAGTTGTGATGATGAAGTCAAAGTCATCTACAGTGAGCACAATCTTCATCTCAGTCAAGGTGGCTCTGGATTTCTTTTAGGAAGTGGGTTTTGTGGGGGAAACCTTCCTCTTATTTAAGGGATCAACCTCATCAACAAGATACCTAGGTGATGTTACTTCACCTTGCTTCTACTGATCTTCTTTTATGTTGGTCTCTTCTTGATCTACTTCGTCATTGCCGCCTCAGCCAGGTGATACTGAAGTCGTTTCTTCTTATGTGTTGCTCAATTTTTGGAACTCTTTGGTCTTCTTCCTTATGCTGGGTCTAGGGGTATCCTTTAATTCATGATTGGTCTTCAGGCTATCGATTAGTTCATGGTCTGACATTTCTACGGGGTCAACGGGGATGAGGAGCTCTAGCAACTAGTCCTTGGTTATATCTTCGAGGTCCTCCTCTGTGAGATTGTAATATGACTGAAGCTCTTCTTTATGCTCATCTACATGTGCGGTGATATAAATGAAGTTTCAATCTGCGTGAAACTTCATGAGGGGTCAAAACCAATGCAGGGTGTTTGGCATCATGCGAGGGACAGCTTAGATAGCCCTCTTCAGTTGGAGATCATATGTATGAAAAACCATGTTCGACTGCCACTGTTTTCCCATATCACTTGAGTACTAGAGCATGGTGAACTTTGTAGCGAGTGGCTCGATCAGCTCAATGTCTGGGAAGGTCACACCTTCCGGCATCTCCCAAGCAATAAATGTGATGAGGATCAGGATCCAGCTAAAGTGGAACTCATAGCCCTGATCTTGAGCTTCATGCCAGTCTAATTCCAACTAGTTGACCAAGTACTTCACCCAGTTCATCTGGAATCCTTCTACACATTTCCCAACAAGGTCAACAACGAATCCGGTGACCTGTGTAGGTCGGTTCTTTCTCACAAGTTTCCTGCGATCAGTTGGCAGGCCAAGTGTACTATGCCATTCTAGATGGAAGATACCTTGTAGCCTCCCGTTCCCTTTTCTACATCTCCATATGTGTCTTTGATCTTCTATGCCAATGCATGATCTGTAGCCTTCCTTGGGTAGAACTCTTGCGAGTCGGGTCATTGCATGCTCAATCTGGTGATCCTATGGATCAATGTCGAATCAACTATTATGAGTCAATATATCCATTGGTAACCGCCATGGTAGCACGAGAGTAGGATCTTGACACATGTGTTAACCTCCTAGTGCCTTCCAAAGTGGGGAATCTTAATTACATTTAAGAGGGTGGACTGTGCGAGGTTCATAGTCCATGGTTGGGGGATTATTTTCCAGTTCTTCCCCTTCGTCCTGGTCAAGTATTTGTAAGGAGAGAGCATACTATGGTTCTTATGGTCTCCTAGGTTGAAGTTGATGAACTTCAACTTCATGATCTTATCCTGCTGCACTCTAACTGCACATATCCCCTTCAGGAGGTACACAGTAACTATGGTGTAATCAAAGTCCCTCAGGACACTGTCACGATTCACTGCGCCAGCCAAAGGTGGGATGTGGTCAAGTAGGATGGTTGGGATTAACATCGATGCTTGCATGATTCTAATTTAATGTTGTGCAACTCTAACATCAATGCTTCCGTAATATTCATGTTAATGTAAAAATACAGTTTTGATACCTTCAAAATTGTTTATATTAGATATTAATTTTTAGATTAACTCATTGCATTGGGTGATGGACTTCCTAGGTTTCAACTATAGTTTCTTGATCTTGGTGATATTCATATCTTTCAATAACATCATTTGGAAGAGCTCTACTAATATCTGACAAAGGAATTGACTCCTCACAACAATCAAAAGCCATGCAAGATAGAGAGCCATGTGCTTTGAGACCTCCATAAATTGGATTGTATCAAGTAATTTGTTTGCAACTTTATTTGACACCATACACTGAGTTTTGTTAATTTCAACATTATGATTGTTCTACATATTCTTATGAAAAAAGATTAGAGATCATTTAAGTCTAGTGGTGGCCACTTAGAGAGACATAATGTTAACAATTTATTTTTAAATTCCTAATCAAACTTAGCACATATCTTTTTCAATGTTTAAAAGTTTATTTTTAAATGCCTAATCAAAATTAGCACATAGCTCTTTTTCAGTGTTAAAAGTTTTACTTTTAAATGCCTAATCAAAATTTTTTGTTTTCTTTTTCTCTAGGTACTTGGAGGCATATAGAATGGTACAGAAGTGGAATTTATGCATTGAAGTGTCTTGTTACCCAAACCTGGGTCAAGTGATTATTGCATATGTCCTTCACAACATGGCACTAAATCACGTCCTCCAAACTAAGAGAGAATTTCATGGAAAGACTACAAATAATGAAGCATATCATATTGCCCTTGTTGAAGGGCTAAAAGAAGAAAAAAAATACGGTGTCAATGATATTGTAGCCTTCACCAACTCACAATTGATATGTAATCAAATGAAAGGATTTTGTCAAGTTCGAAAGGAAAATCTAAAACCTATTCATACAGAAGAAAGAATTGTTGCATCTTAATTTTAGTGTTTTACCATAATTTACCATGCGGAGATTAAGAGGATGTCAAGTGATTTAGTATCGAGAGCAGTGTAAATTGTAGGTGAAGGTGTTAAAGATGAATTTAAATCACCATCTATGCCAACAAAAGT